>JAQQSU010000044.1:875-17583 GCA_028627135.1 Pseudochirops cupreus
GAGTTCACATTATGATAAGGGGGAAAATATAAATATAAATAGGTACTTTATAAGATCGTTATAGAATAGAAGAAAAGTAACCCCAGAAGGGAAGGCATTAGCAGGTAGAGCGAACAAAGAAAAGTCTCTTGTGAGAGGCAGCAAATATGAGTAGAGTTTTGAAGGAAGATGGTGATTCCATGAGACAGAAGTGAGTAATAAGACCAGTCGAAGCATAGGGCAAAGCCAAGTCAAGAGCACAGAGCTGGGAGATGGAGCATTATACATGAAGAATGGCTAATAATTACGTATGACTCAACTGTTGAGTTTATAGAGTAATATAACAAAATACCAAAAAGACAGAAAATGGACAGATGGCGAAAACCTTTTAAAGACCAACAGAGAGGGTTATATTTGATCCTAAATGTAACAGGGAACAGTTGGAATTTATGGAGCAGGGCATGTCATTGCCAGATCTGAACTTTAGGAAAGTCTCTTTGGTAGTTATATGGAGAATAAAGAAACTTGACTTATGAAAACCAATTGGATGGTTATTAATAGTCCATGTGAGAGAAGAAAATCTGATATATGCTGGTAACTGTGAATAACAAAAATAGGATTTATATGTGAGAGATGTTAAGGAGAAAGAAATTACAGGATCTGGAACCTGGTAGATATTTGGGGTGAATGAAAGTAAAGAGTCAAAAGAAAAAAAAAGAAAGTGAAGAGTCAAGACTGACATTCAGGTTGCAAATCTAGTTGTGATTTGATAGGGCAGTGAAGCCCTTAACTGCAAAAGAAAGATTTAAAAGAATTCTTTTTGAGTGGAGGGGAAGGGTAATAAGTACATTTTGGACACAGTGCATTTGAGTTCCTTACGTCACATCCAGTTCAAGTGATCAGTAGATTGCAGTAGACCACAGAGAGAGAGAGATCACATGTCTAGCCTTGGTACTGGAGCCCATGTGAGCTGATGGAATAACCAAATGAGAGAGTGTAGACCAGAGTACTGAAATATTGGGATTCACATATGTTCATTCCGTTATTAATATTGGTGACAATATCGCAATATAGAAATATATGCAGATCTGTTTCACTTCACATCTGTCTGATAACCTTATGGTTTCATCTACAAACACCCTTCAGGTAATCTGCTTAACTGTGTCAAGCTCTCTACAAAATCATTTTTCAGTAGTATATTGGGAAGATTCCTGAATTTGGAGTCAGAGGAGCTGACTTCAAAACCCAGGTCTACTGCTTACTATGAATGTGGTCTTCAGGAGAATATTTTATACTCTGGGCCTCAGTTTCCTCATCTGTAAAAGGGAGGGTGGGCGAGATGGCCTCTAATGTCCATCCGAGATCTGATTTTTGATTTTGTGATCTTCCATTGCCTTTCCTTGTATTTTTAGGCAAGGTTGCCAGTAATCTTTCTCTGGGTTGTTTTGCAAATGAGCTTTGATGCTAAAGTGGTATTGTCTTTGGCTCTCATGTCTTTCTTCTTGGCAAGGAGATTGATGTTTGCTGGCTAAGATGATTTCCTGCCTATTTTGGCCTCTACGTTGTGATATAGCTCCTTCTCTTAAATGGTGTGTCTTAAATGCCTTTTTCTAAATGGACTCTGACTTGTCAATATGAATGAATGGGTGAATGGAAGACAAATAAATTACCAAGCACAGTATATATAGTAGGATATAGTTTCAGGGTGGAGATAAAGGCCCACTTTGGTGCATCAGCAGGAGGGATGGTGATGCTAGGGGGCTGGAATGCTGTCTGCAGGTGCTGGAGCAGATGGGAAGCCACAGTGGTCCTTTATCTTACTAGAAGGATTGTAGTTGGTGACTGTCAGATTGTTTAAGAGGCATGAGCATACATGTCCACCCAATGGCTAAGGGTGTAGAAAAGCCTGAGTCCATGACCAGTGGAAGGCTGTACAGTGTCTGAAGGTTGCAGGGTAGTGGTACTCTGGGTTCTGTCCTACAAGATTAAAAATGGGGGATATGGAGGGTCAGTGTTCAGCAGGAAAGAGAGAGGTGAAAGCGGCATCATCATGAAGGCATAAGGAAGAGAGGGGAAGGAGAGATCATTATGGGTTCTGGGGAAGGGATGGGATTTGTTTGTGTTGGGCAATGGCTCACTTCTTATTCTGAGGTCTTCACCCCAACTTTTCTGCCATTCTACCTTTTATTTCTCCCATATTGACTAGGTCCTGATTTTCTACCCTTGCCCACCATTCCTACACCTATAGGAGAGAACCAGAGCTTCCCTGGGGACCACTTCTTCCCTTCCCAACGATTGGAGACTTGCTCCCTCCTGAGGCTTAGCTGAGGTGGGCTCAGATGAAGCCTCAAAGAACAAAGACTCAAAGAATTTTTGGCCTGAAAGGAATCTTCAAGATGACTTTGCCCAATTCTCATGTCTCACAGGGGAAAATAGAGGCCTAGAGTTAATGTCAGAGCAGAGACATGGACCAGGGCATCTTACACTTAGTCAAACATCTGTACAGCCAATTGGCAGAAATTTGGCCTTGTGAGATATGGCTTAGAATCAGTCATGGCTATGGCCTCTTTCTAGGTACCAGACCTTGGTCTTCTGACTCAAGAGAAGAAGCTAATCAGTGATAGATCTCCATTACCCTTAATGGACAACACCCTAGAGGACCATCCTTTGAGAAGGAGCAAGGGTCAGAGCCTGCCCTCCCTGGCAGTTTGGTGGGGGAGGGTATGGGAGACATAGAGTCAGTGTTCCCATCATTCATGCCTGCCTTCTATGTCCTATTGCTTAGGAGACTGAGCTACTCTTCCTGGCATCTGAATGCAATAATAATTATGTACATTATATAAAATTTTATATGCATGATTATAGTTATGTCATATATAATGATAAAAGTGTATATAATAATGTTTATATAATATACCAATTTAATATAGTATATACATTTTGTATAACATATACTCAGATGTTATAACATATTATTAATATTAATCATTATATTTGTATGAATATATAGTATTGTGTTGTGCATATGTATATAAATATGTATATATATATACACATACATACATATATACATACACATACATACATACATACACACACACATATATACAATACATACACACATACACATACATACACATATACACATACATACATACATATACACATACATAAATATACATATACATACATACACACATGCATACATACACATACACACATACATATATACACATACATACACATATACACATACATACATATACACATACATATATATACATATACATATATACACATACATATATATACACACATACATACATACATATATACACATACATACATACATATATATATATATACACACACACACACATGCATGTGTGTATGTGTAGTATTAGTCTATATCAGCTCCATGTGGGTAGGTATCACGTCTTAAGCTTCTTTCTGTCCCATCACAGCCTCTGTCCTCGTGTTTTGCATCTAGTAATTCAGGGGATCTCAAAGAGAGTGATGAAAAATTATGGGTGGTATGTCATGGCAAATAAATGAAAATTTAAAAATAATTTTATTGAAGATGCTTTCCTTACCCAATATACATGGCATTGAAAATGTCATATTTGTGAAATAAAACCAAATTTGTCTATTAGAGCACAGACTCATTAACATGTCAGAATTTAAACTTTCAAAGAACTCATCAGAGACATCTGCCTTTACTGCAGGTAAACGGCATGCCCGTAGGCCTCCTGCCTCTCAGGCACCATTGCCAGTTTAAACATTTGGCATTTCACAGTTCCTCAGCATCAAAGAAGAGTGTGCTGTGAGTGAGAAAAAAAAAGAGTCTGAGAACCACTGAGAAAGAATCCAATGAATACTGGTTGAATGAATTATTATTATATTGTATTTCCATGCTAATTATCAAATTATCAAGCTATCACTGTACCCAGGTATTTACATGATTATTAGTGCCACTTAAAATTTTTATTAGCTCTGCTAATCGTCACGGACTTGTTCAGCTCTTAGCTGCCAGAAGGTCAAGTCTAATATGTGAAGTCTTGAATGAGGATTGCTAGCGGTGTTAACTCTCTGCCAGAGAGGAAATTATCCTTCCAGTTATATCAGTTACTAGAGCTAACCATTGTGGGAGCATTAGCATCATATAATTCGCCTCTGATATCCTTGCCCTATTCCCATTTAATCCGCAGCATAGCTACTTTAATATGGGGGAAATGACAAGTATAATAAAAACAAAAAAGGAGAGAAAGATAAGGAGGAAGATGAAAACTTTTGAACAAAGATTATTGAGGAATTTGTACAACTAAGCAAAAGGATGATATAATCTGCAGAATAATTTATGGAATAAGTTAGAATATGTTTCTGAACTTGAAATATGGATTTTTTTTTCAAACTGATTTTATAAAAGGTCATCAGAATTATTCAACAACACAGTGTTGATTCAACTGTTGTGCCTATGATTATTTTAACTCTGTCTTTTGAAATAGTCTGTCCAAAAAGAGATATTTAAAGAACACATATACACTTCTCATGTTAAACAATAGCACACCTTTTCTCATGATGGCTGCATTGAGAAGAACCAATGTTATGATTCAGTTCAATTACAAATTTCCTCCAGGTGTGAGTGCTTCCCTAACTGCCAAATAATTTTGTTTTTATGTACTTATAAACCTATAATTTCTCCCAGTAGAATTATAAAGAGTAATTTGCTTTTTTAAAATACCCAATCCACAATGCTTGGAATAGATAGTTAGTCCTTTCATATCACAACTTTCCCCCTTGGAGTTTCTATACATTGAGGGTCAGCATAAGAAATTAAATATTAAATTTTTGTGAGTTTTGAGGAAGCCTCAGATGACATGTGAAGATCAGCAGATGACACACAAAAAGTTTAGAAACTCAGAAATGCATAAAATATATGTATACTATTGCATAATATCAAAATATTTTATCTTTTAATATCATAATAATTCAGAATTTGTCTGTGCTATGAAGAGAGGGCGAAAATTTTTTCAGGATTTTGCAGATCACAGAGATGCTATAGGCCAACCCCTGAGATGTGAAAGGGATAACTGGGGTAGTCATTTAACAAATGCTGATTGTTTGATCAATCAGTTATTGATTGAATTAAACTTGAACTCTTTTTATAGGTCAAAGCATGGAAAAGAGTTGTTTTTGATGTGAAGGATTTTAATCTTCATCCCTGGGATAATTCCGCTGATCCATGAGATTGTAATATATTTAACTAGTATTATGCAGCACCTTAAAAAAGTGCTTTACAAATATTATCTCATTTAATTCTAATTCACCTAAATAGTTAAGTGAGACAAGTAATTTTGAAACAGCATGTTAATATCCTCATTAATATTTTAAGACCTGCATAGATATAAAGACAAAGAACTTTGGCTTAAATAGATACTACATTTTGAAAGACTGTTTTTAATAATTGTGTCTCAGGAAATTTATTATACATTTTCTTAAAGAAATTATTGTCAAAGCCATGTGAAATTTATTTTCTCATTTGTCTAACCTACTCCTTGTCCTTCACCTGAATGCCCATTTTGAATGAAAGGATTTGAGTTCAGATCCTGATTCTGTCACTTACTATTTGTCCAACCTTAGAAAAGGCACTATAACCTCCTCAGACTTCAATGTCTTCATCTGTAAAATGAGGTGATTGAATTAAACTGTCTCTGAGTTTCCTTCTGGAACTATATCTATGATCCTATGGACTCAGTCAGAAGACAGAGAGGCAAAAATCAAGCATTTTATCTTTCATGATGTCCATCTACAAAAATAATCAATAATCTTGTACAAATGGGATACCTCGAGGTTTCCATTTTATTTTATTTTATTCTAACCATAATGTTTATTTGAGTAGCATTGTATATCTATATATCCTAAGTTAAAATCCTGGCATCAGACACTTACTAGCTGAGTGACCCTGGGCAAGTCACTTAACCCTCTTTGCTTCAGTTTCCTCATATGTAAAATGAACTGGAGAAGGGAAATGGCAAACCATTCCAGTGTCTCTGCCAAGGACACCTCAGATGGGGTCTTGAAGAGTCAGACACAACTGAAAAACTTCTGAACAATAGCAATATATCGAAACCTTATGTCAGTGATGGTAGTCTGGTCACTTAACAAGTCATTAGCTTCCAGAGTCTCAATTTCCTCAACCGTAAAAAGAGAATCATTGCACCTTTGACACCTACCTTGCAGGGTTCTTGTAAGGCAAAAATTAGATGAATATAAATAAATAAAATTAAAATAATGCAATAACAAAATAATATTCGTTTCATAAAGTGTTTTACAAGTGTCAGCACTATTGTTGTTACTTTCAGGGAGATAAAATTGAGCTCCGTGATCGTGAAAGAATAAAAATTAAGGTGTTTTTTTTTTAAACTTAAAAATTAATTATCTCTCTCTCCAAGGTGATACTATGAATTTGAGGAGGATCTCTTTCAAAGGAGAGACTCATCTGAAAGTCAAAGGGTTTCCCTGATAGCAAAACCAAAATCAGATACCTTCCAGGGAGACCTCACGGACTATATGAGTGCTTCGTGTGTTTTCTGTTTCTTCATAAGATCTCCTGTAACTTCTTTATATCTGCATTTTGTGTAGTGTGAAACACAGGTTGTCTCATCAAATATGCGTGTACTTTCCTGAGTGCTTGTACAGGAGCTGGGGACCCTCAGAAGTGGGTAGAATAGCCATTATTACTCACATTTTATAAAAATGGAATCTGATGCTCACAGAATTTAGGTGACTTACTAATTAACCAATTGAAAAACCAAAAACAAATAACTGTTTATTAGTTACTATGTTACTAACCTTACTATGCACTAGGTTAAATGTAAGGGATACAAAGCAAGGTCAAATCAGGACATGGGCAAAACTGGACTGTATGAAGGTGAGTAAATTGTGAGAAGACTGAAGAGCTAGGAAGGAGCTATGTTATGAAGGGTTTAAAATATCAAACAGAGGATTTTATACTTGGTCCCAGAGTAATCGTTCACTTCTTAAACACATGATCAGATCCAGGACTTGCATTCAGGTCATTGGTCTATAAGTCTCATTTTTTCCCCTCTATTCTCATAAGTTCACTTTAAGGGTGGGTATATATAGGATACTCAGTATGGTGCTGAGACAGTATGGTAACATTGTGACATATCAGCATGGTGACACTGAGCAAATAATGCCATATCTGCCTCAGTTTCCTCATTCATAACATTAGGACTTTGGACTGTTTGATCTCTCAGGGATCATTCAGCTTTAAAACTGTACTCCTAGTGGAGCTGGATTTTAATGATATTGTCTTGTGATGGATTAAGACAGCTGAATATCTCACGATGGCAGAAACTTAAAGCATTAATTATGTCCCTATTTATCAAACAAGTTTTGAAAATCAAATAGTTCCAAATGAGATGAATCAGCCATTTACTCCCCCCGCCTACTTCCCTGCCTGGAGTTAGCTTTAGCATTTATCTCATTCATGTACTCTGCTTTGAAAAACAAGTGATGGATAGAGAAAACTCTCTCTATGTATCTGTCTCTCTACCTCTGTCTCTCTCTGTCTCTGTCTCTCTTTCTCTCTCCCCATGCCCCTCTCTTTTTCCCTCTCTCTGTTGCCCCTCTTCCCTCTGCCTTTCTCTCCCTCTCCCTCAGATGAAAGATGACTCCCTCCAAGTCTGTCAGGCTTCATGACAGTGACACTTCACATACACTAAAGAATAAATGTTCTCAGCAGATTTTTTCCCCACTGGAGCTGTAGGAGCAGTCCTTGAACACTTGTTAAAAATTATTTTTCCCCTTTTAAAGTTCATATGTCAAAAAAGAAAATAAATAAAAAGGATTAATCTAATTCTTCGTCTTTGCTATTTTGTTATTTTACAGGTTAAAAATTATAGATGCTTTGCTGATAAATGAGCACGGGATCTGGTGAAGTTCTGGATTTGGAAGCTGAGGACCAGGATTAAAAGCCTGGAATCTGCCCCTCACTTGAGGAGTGACTGTGGACAAGTCACCATAGCTCTCTAGGCCTTGATTTTCTCATTAGATAAATTGAGGAAGCTGAGCTGGATAATAATGCCTGGCACTATTATAGAAACTAAAGTTTTGCAAAATGACTCCCACGCATTTTTTTTCCTGCTTGGACAGCACAACCACCCTGTGATGTTGCTATTTGTTAATTACCTTATATATTTTATGTTTCAGAAACAATGACTTAATCAGCGAAGCAACTTGCCCGGCATTGCCTACATCTCTGGGCTTCAGTAAAATGAGGGCTTGGGTTGGCTGGGAAGTGTCTGGGGTGGAAGAGGAATACAGGTCTTCCTGACTCCAGTTCTAGCTCTGCATGTGCTACACCCAAGGCCACCGGGTGGCACAATGGATAGATTGCTGCAGCTGAAGTCTTAAGTTCAAATGCAGCCTCAGACTCATACTAGCTATCTGCCCCTGAGCAAGTCACTTAACCCCTGCCTGCCTCAGTTTCTCCATCTGTAAAACAGGGATAATGATTAGCCCCTATCTCCAAAGGTGATTGTGAAAATGAGATACTTGTAAAGCACTTTTCAAACCTTAGTGCATTTACTAATTATTATTTCTACATTTTACCTTTTTTTTTATTTACAAATAAAAACCTTTAAGTTTCTGTTCAGCTCTAAATCTATGCTTCTGCTATTCTAAAAACTCCTCTTTCACCCTTTTCTGTTTGCCCCAGGAAATGAAGCCAATAGCAGGAAAACATATGTTGAGAGGAAATTATAGTAGAAACATAATGCGATCAAATGGCATAACAAAGCACTTATAGAAATGGTAGCTATTATAATTAATTATAACGCATTGTTTTATAACGATATTATTATTATTAAGTGTGGCATAATGGACAAAGTGTTGCCTTGGAACAGGGAAAGCTGTTTCACCTCAAATCCCACCTCTGACTCATGTAAGGTATAGCCCTGGGCAAGTCACTTAAACTCTCTGGGTTTTAGTTTCCTCCTTAGTAAAATAAGATGTCTGAACTATATGACCCATGAGGTCTTCTCTGACTCTAAAAATCACACTCCTATAAAGCAAGATATTTTGTTTGAATCCAACATTCATATTCATAATGATCCTTCATTAAATCCCATTCCAATACCTCATCGTGGTGTGAAGGTGACCCTTGGTTTTTCCAAGGCTATGCCAAGTGAATATGAGCCTTGGCAGATCCTGCCAAACTGGAAAAGCTTCAAGCATAGGCTTGCCAATGTACTGTACATCTGTTACCCAAGGACCAGTCTAGTTGAACACAGAGAGAGACTCATCAGCAGATGGTCAGCCATTAGGAAGAGAAGTCTTCTGGCCAAAGCAGTCTATGAAACAGACTTTGGAGTCACAAAAGGGCTGTGATCTGTGTTAGTGGGAGAAACCCATACCAATAAAAGTGTGTATCTTTTCAATCATCAAAGCTTTATTATTAGGATTGCAAAAAGCTAAACGTCATTCTCCAAATCTTTTCTTAACACCAGTAATCTGGTTTCCGGTCCTGTAACACTATTGTCTTTGAAGGACTCAAATTGAAAATCATTCAATAACCAATGGACATGCAATGGATATGATGGGGATATAAGTTGGCTGCAATACATTACAAATGCAAAATTATGAAGAAGTGCTACAAATAATGTCACTGAAGAAATGGATGAGCAACAAAGAAGATGGGATGGTCATGTGGCAAGAGCAAGAGACAACTGTTGGATACCTCCATGGGTATCCACATTAGATCAAGAACTTGCCATACTGGGGGAAAGTGGGTAATTTCTGAAAGGACATGCTTTAGAGGTGCACAGCAGAGGCAGACAGGATGGGGTGAAATCAATATCTTTGGAGAGAACATCCAAATCAAAGCAATCTCAGATCCACTAGAATATTAGTTATCGTTGTGTTGTTATTCACAGTATTTAGCAGATATAAAACCTAAAAATCAGGATACTACATTTTAAAAAAAGGGGAAAATGGCTTTTGAATCTTTTATCATGTCCAATAACATAGAACTTGGACTGACAATTGAAGCTTCTTCCTTAGTGTAGGCTTGGCCATCAGCCCAGGAGGCATCTCTGAAATACCAAGCATGTAATTACACTTTCTATGGAGACCCCATCAGGGGCTTTCTGTAGAGAAGATCTGCAAAGAGAATTGACTAAGTATTTATTAACAGTTTCTTTGGGCATTTCTGTTTGCTCTGTGGGATTATTTCACAGCAAACCACTGGGATATTTACCAAATATTTCTGGGAAGTGATAAATGAGTGCAAATCCTGGGAAATGTGGTACAAATTATGGGAACCCAGCACATTAAAAACATAGGATAGTCAATGGGTTTCTAAAAGGAAGGGGGGAAGAAACCCTGTAATTTGTGGCACTGTAAATCATTTTGCTGTATTGATGTCTTTTTATTCCCTTGTTCTTCGATTTTTATGTTTATCCAGGAATATATTTGTGGTTAATCCAAGTTTTACCACCACCACACAGATGTAGCTTATTCATTTTGGAACATTTCTTTAGATCGTTCATGTGGATTCCACATTCTTCTCCACTTCATAGGAATTCAGTAGTAGTACCAGAAAGCTACATTTTCCCAAGTTATTCAAAACTGTCCTTAATAGGATAAGCTCTTAGACAGAGATGAAAGGGAAGTTGGAGGTATCTTTTCCTTAATCTTAAAGAAAAGGAAATTGAGTCACAGAGAACTTGTACAAGGTCACATAAATAGTAAATGGTATGATTTTGTAGAGTAATATAACAGATAGTGTCATCTAATACAGCATAATATAGTCATATAACTGACTCTCATATGAGTATAAAACAATATTGTTCCTTAGAGTGTAAGAGTTTAATGTGCAAGATTGTGTTTTTTGGTTTAAACCCCAATAGAATATTTATCCTACTGACATTCCCTGCAATCTACCTTCCCAATCCATTTCTGCCTTCTCCACCTATCTCATACCCAAGTGGCAATTTCCACCCCATTCCTTCACACCTCAGATCACTAGTCCTTCTTCTAAATTAGTCCTTAAAGACATAATCTGGGGAGACAACTATAGGGAGAAGGGGCTGCTTCATCAAACATCAATACAACACAATTTATAGTGCCACAACTGCCAACCAAGTATCACTCAAAGGGCAGGAAAGCCAGACAAGGAGGAATCCTGGGGGGCAAGATAAGAGACAGCATGTGTCGGACAGCTCAGAACAATGTCCTCATGTCCTCCATGTCTCTTTAGACTCTGACTGAGATAGCTCAGGACTCTGAACACAAGAGCCATAAAAATGGCAATGCTTCCAGCCCAGTGCCCACAACCCTCACCATGGGAAGCAACCTGTGTAGAAATGCAATCTAACAACTCTTGCATGTTACAACCACATGTAAATGAGATTAATAAAACAATAAACATTTTTGATTTTCAGTAATTTTTTCAGCCATGTCTGACTCTTTATAACCCCATTTGAGGTTTTCTTGCTAAAGATAATTGAATGGTTTTCCATTTCCTTCTCCAGCTCATTTTATAGATGAAGAAACTAAGGCAATGAGGGTTAAGTGGCTTGCCTAGGTCACACAGTTTGTAAGTATCTAAAATTGAATTTGAACTCAGGAAGATGATTCCTCCTGACTCCAGGCCTAGCTCTTTATCCAATTAGCTGCCAAGCCACTTAATAAACATTTATTAAGTACCTACTCTGTTCCAGGCATTTTGCAAAGTGCCAGGGACACAAATTAAAAAAAAAATCTGCTTTCAAGGATCTTACAGTCCAATAGGGGAAGACAAAACACAACAATAAGTGAAACTGAAAAGCAGGGAGAAGTTATCATGCAGGGGCAGTGGAGAAATTAGTTAGAGAGGTCTCAAAGAAGTGAAGCCAAGAAAAAAAACAACAACAACAATGAAATGAGGAAATGATTGAGCTCTATTTAGTTCTCTCCTTAAATTGAGGTTTGGAGTTCATGTTCACACTCTCCAATCAGAGGGGCAAAGGGTAACAATGAGGTGGAAATCTGAGACCAATGAGCTCTTGCTAAGATTATCCCAGTATGACATTTGCTGGGGTATGGTGGAAGAGTCAGGCAGAGGAGTTCCTAAGCACTGAGACTGGGTGAGAAATGAAGAGATGACTAAGCTCTGCTAGCTCCTTCCTTAAATGGAGCTGTTTGTAAAGTGCTTAGCATGGTATCTCACACACACACACACAAACACACACACACACACACATACACACACACAGTAGGTGCTTGTTCTATCTACTGAATACTCAGAAAAGAAAGTTCTTGCTGCCAAAGTCCTTGGAACTGTCAAATCATTCACCATCAGCAACTGATGTGATTTTATTCGTGTACATGCCACTAAAGATGAGACATTACCATATATTACCTAAAGAGGTGTTGCTGCCCCACTAAGGACCCTAAGACCTTTCTATCTGACTTGCAACTAAAACTTTCCATCAGAAAGAGAGCTCCCTGAGAGCAGGGTCTGTTTATTTTTATGTTTGAATCTCCAACAATGAGCACAGTGCTTTGTACATAATAAGAATCTAATGAATACTCTATCTATCCATTCATTCATTTATCTAGCCAGCAGGCTAATCAGCCAACCATCTGGCTATCCATTTATTTCTTCATCCGTGTCTAGCTATGTTGCTAGCTTCATTTTGGCCATCACTTCTACACTTACTCCCTTCACTCCACCCCCCCCCCCACCCCCGCAACCTTCCTGGAATTTGATAGGCAAGCTTTCTTCTTATCTTTTTTGGTTCCAGACCCCTACAACACTCCCTAAAATCTCTAGGAATAGCATTTTCCCTGTCTTCCTCCCCTCCCCCATTCTTTTTATGGGTCCTATTACCTCTTTAGAAAATAAGCTCCTTAATGGCAGGGATTATACAGCATGATTTTTTGATGATTGGTTTAGGTCTCAAGCCCTTAGCCAACTTCCTGACACACATAGCAAGCATTTAACAAACTATCTATCTATCTATCTGTCTATCTATTTATCTATCTATCTACCTACCTATCTATCATCTCCTCCATCATCTATCTATCTATCATCTATATATCTAAATCCTTCAAAGCCCATTTTAAATATAGTTTCCTTCATAAAGTTTATTTCTAATTTTTCTATCTGGAAATGAGATGCTTTTTCTTTGGCTTCTTCAATGGCTTTATGTAGACCTCTTCCATTACATTTGCCACATTACACTTGATTTTAAAGTCATCTGTTTCTGAGGATTATACGTTCTTAAGAAAAAAGACTCTATTATATACATCTTTATATTATCTACGTAAACCACCCTAGTAGATACTCAGGAAATGCTCATATGTCTTTTTTTATTGTTGTTCAGTTGTTTCAGTTGTGTTTTACTCTATGTGACTCCATTTGGGTTTTCTTGGCAAAGATACTGGAATGGCTTGCCATTTCCTTCTCTAGCTCATTTTACAGATGAGGAAAGTGAGGCAAACAGAGCTAAGTGACTTGCCCAGGGTCACATACCTAGTAAGTGTCTGAGGTCAGATTTGAACTTAGGAAGGTAAGTCTTCATGACTTCAGACCCAGGGCTCTATCCACTCCAATACCACCTAGTTGCCCAAATTTAAGACATAATGTGCCAAAACAGGAATATTTCTAAAAATCTAAACTAATGTTAGAAGCAACCTTAAACTGCAGTACTCAGTGTGATTAATGTATTGGAATAGAACTCAGAATGAAAAAGACCTAAGTTTGAATTCTGTGACCCTTATAACTGTGTGATCCTGAGCAAGTCATTTTCTCATCTATAAAATTACAAGTTCCCTTAATCTCTCTGAATTTTTCACACATTCTTTCTCCCCCTCCCTCCTCCTCTTTCTTCCTTCCTCCCTCCCTCCCTCCCTTTCTCTCTTTCTCTCTCTCTCTCTGTCTCTCTCTCCTTTGTATGTATCTGTCCCTGTTTCTCTCTCTCTCACATGCATGCATAGTTCCTTAATCGTAATGAATATATGTGTGTATGTGTGTGTGCATAGATATAAATAGATGTGTATGTATATAGACAAAAACACACAAATATATGATAGCACCTACCATACAGAGCTATCCTGAGCATCAAATAAGCTAGTATATGAAATTAAGCAAATATGCCATAGATTTTTAAAAATTGATACTAATAAGTTTATAAACGAATTCTATAAACCATTTGGAAGGAAAGAACAAGCTTTTATTAGGTGCCTGCTATGTGCCAATGCCCTACAGATAGTATATTTATAGATTTAAATGTTTAAGTACTGATATCTGCCATATTACTAATCATTTGGAAGAATTAATGCTAAGCCTAAAATACGAAATGTGGAACCTATATTCCAAAAATTCTGGTACATAGCTGATAAATTGTCATGCTTTCCTTCTGCTTTTAAACAGGACTAGACTGCTTGTCATATGGTAGGAAGGTCAATAAACTAAGGTTTGCCTGTTGACCTAGAATTCCCAAGCAAGTCACCTTAAGTGTTTAATCTCTTTTGGGTAGCACTCTTTGGGGAATTTTCTTATTTCATTTCCCTTTTAAGTTACCCTGGTTATTCTAGCAAGAAGTACAGCCCAGAGGATTTTAGCATAACTCATGAAAAGAGGTACCTAGAAATATTTTATGCACCTTGCATTGAGTTTCTGTTGAATTCTAGTTGTTATCTTGGTGGTGGTTGTGGTGGTTTTCATGTGAGGGATGGGGATTATTCTTAGAAACATTTTGATAATCTAAGACTTTCTCCATGTTTCCGTTTACAACAAATATAAGTATTGCCCCATAAGTAGATAATTTCCTCAGGATCATGGATCTCAAGAGATGGGGACATTACTTCTATATTCACACTGAACCCCATGAGTAGATATTAAGGGGCAGATTTTCAATAATGCATATATGGAAATATGTGAATTAAATTGGTTCCAAATGGTTTTGAACCCTTCACGTTTCTTAAAGATACTTTGTACCTATTGAATGATTGGGGAAAGCCACCAGTCCTCAGCTTTAATCACTACTGATTTTTATTTACTGGCACTAGTTCAATGTAGAGACCAGAATCTTTGACTGAGAATTCTTTTTAAAATCCCAGGAAGCCTGATTTTCTTTACTCTTATCTTCATATTAGAGAGGGGTATTAGACCTTTAGGATCATCATGCTTCTCAGACACCACAAAATTTGAAAGGACACATTTTGGGTTCCCTATGTTGTTACAGGTATGCAGACAAAGTTTATAGCATTAAAGGTGGTAGAAGTGTATAAGAAAAGGATGATGAAGATGAAGGTTAATTGTGCAGAAAGGTGATGCAAAAGCATACCAGCCCCACTTCCACAATCCCAGGATCCCAGAGAGAGTTTCCAAACACCAACCTGGGAGAGTTTGGTTTCTCACCTAAAAGTGAAAAAAGTGATTTTTCAGATTACACTAGTTTCTTTAACCACACAGAAACAACTCCATCTTTTCTGAAAAGATCTATTTCAGGGGTTCTAAACCTTTCTGTGTCTGTTACGGACCCCTTTGGCAACTTGGCAAGACCTAGGAACCCTTTCACATCAATTTTTAAACTCATAATTGAAAGCCACGTTAAGGGGGGGCGGAGCCAAGATGGCATCTTAGCAGCAGCAACACATCGCAGCTCTCACATAGCCACCCCAAAATACCCATAAAATATGACTCTAAACTAATCCTAGAACTCCAAAATGCACAGAAATATACCTTCCACTAAAGTCAGCTCGGCTACGAGGAACCATATCAGCCCTGTGAACTGAAACCAGCCTGGCTTGAAGCCCTGCCTGAGCCCCTGGGGTGCCTGGATGGGAGGAGCCTAGGAGCCTCTCTGGTGAGCAGATTAGAGGCAGCTGCGAGCAACATTCAGAACTAGGTCAGTGGGCCTTGTGAAATCAGGGGAGAAAAGTGGTCCCCCTGAAAGGCCTCCAGGGTGGGAAAGTAAAAGGCAGAGGTTTTGCACCCACCTCTGCATTGCAGCTTCCGTGCCCACGGCCTGCAGACAGCAGGGGGACTAAGTGATCGTTCAGAGGCCAAGTGCTCTCGTGTTGAGCAGCCTGGATCCAGATTGTGGTCTTGGGCCTTGGTCCTGGAGTCTTCATTATCCAGTGAGCCGGAAGTAAGTAGGAAAGGGACCTAGCACATTCCTGAGAGGTAAGGCAGCCGGGAGGAGCCCAGAGATTTGGGACAGAGCTTTCCCTTCTGAAAACAGAGCCCCACAGAGATTAAAAAAAAATCACGCACTGACCAACCATGAGTAAGAATAAGCATAAGAAGTAGGGTAATAACAGCAACCAAACCCTAGATTCTTTCTTTGGGGAAAAGAAAGATCATGGCAAAGAGAGGGAGGAGGAGAGTGCAGCCAGAGCGCCCCCACCAGGGGCTTTCAATAAACAGGAAGAATGCCTTAAAGCTAGAGATGAGCTGAAGAAGGATTTCCAAAACCAAATAAGAGTAGTGGAAGAAAAATTGGGAAGAGAAATAAGAATGTTGCAAGAAAATCATGAAAAGAGAGTCAGCACTATGACTGAAGAAATCAACACCCTAAAAAATAGATTAACTCAAATGACAAAAGAGGCCCAAAAAGCCAATGAGGAGAAGAATGCCTTAAAAAGATGACTTTGCCAGATGGAGAAAGAATCTCAAAAGCACTCTGAAGAGCATAATTCCATCAAAATTAGA
>JAQQSU010000044.1:18083-56017 GCA_028627135.1 Pseudochirops cupreus
GGGGAAGACATAGGAGAGAATAGACTGGGGGAGGGCGGATACACTGGGATGGCTGTTTTGGGGTGGTGGGTAGGGGAAAGATGGAGAGAAAATACGTAACTCAAAATCTTGTGGAAATTAATGATGCAAACTAAAATAAAATTTAAAAAAAAGCCACGTTAAAGGTTAGGGCAAAGAAAGGCAAAATTTTTCTCATCCAAGTTAACACCCTCTGAAATTTATCCATATGACCCTTAGGGGACCTTAGACCCCAGAAGAATACCAATTTCTCTGTACAGACCTATATTTCCTCACAAAATAGGAAGTTGATTTTTTTTTGTATTTTTTCTTTTCTTTATTGTCTTTAGCCAGAGGGAGTTTATCTTCAGAAGTAAGACAGGCCTTAATTACTAAGCCAGTGGTAGTCTCTTAAGAAATTTTTTGTACTCTTTCTTGGTCAGTTAAATCTGTATAACTCTGTATTTTGAAACAACTGTGAATTTCACCTTTACATTTGGTACTGTGTAAATCACTTTAACTATCTTGAAATTCTTACTTGTATAACTAAAGTCATGCAGCACCCAGAGGTATAGTATGAATTAAACAAAAGAACAAAGAGTTAAAGAATGTACCTTGACTGATTTGCCAAAGATTGGTACACTTTTAGAAGAGGGGATCATAATAGGAGCTCCATCATCAGAACAAACACACCATGCTCTACCTTTTGCCAAACTATGTGAAAAAAGAAAAGCCAGGGAGCTTTTTTTCCTGAAATATATTAATGTACATAATAGAAGGACCCTGCTTCCAAGGAATTTCCAAACAGAAAATAGAGTACCAAAGTCATCCCAATGCTTTCCTTTATAGAGGTGAGGAAATGAACTCTCAGCTCACTCCTGTGCTGTTCTGTCTGTAAAGTATTCTGATAAGTTCTAGTAAACTTATCTAATAGCAAATAAAAAACCTTTTTCGTTGGCTGCTAAATAAGAATTAAGGCAAACGAAAACTTCTGATAAAGCAAATCTTGCCCTTGTTCCTACCTGGCTAGTTCAAGTAAGGAAGATATGCTATCGGTTTGTCTGGTAAAAAAGGCATCAGACCACCACCTAGGCTGACATGTGATTTGTAAATATGGTCCTCTGTTCTTTGGCATTTTTTTTCCTCTTAGATGAATGAGTATTGGGGATGTAATACGCTAGGCTGTAACTTCATGAGATTCAAAAGAACGTAGGACCAGTGAAAGTGAAATGCTGAAGATTGGCTTACAGTTCCCATCCCAGCAACATGTTCTTTAAAAAAGACCTTCAGGACCCAGTCCTGCATTGAATCAGACTTAGAAGTCAAGACACTATTTTGGAGGGACCTTTTTCCTCCCCACTTGCTATGTTGTATTTGAAAGTGAATTTAATGAAGTGCATGCTTAGAGCAAATTCTTTAAATTTGATCCCACTCTCCCAGGAACTGAGACCAATTTGGAAAAAATATTTTATAGTTCTGTTTTGTTTTGTTTTGTTTTGTTTTTTCCTATAAGTCCTTAGTAAATACTCTTTTATAAAAGATAGTTGATTTTAATTAAGGAACTAATCACTAAGTCAATAAATGATACAAGGGATATGCTAACTGGTGACTGGTATTGGGGAGAATGTGTTATAATGGAAAATTTGAGCCAGTAGTATTAGAGAAAGATACCCCCAAACCTTTAGGGCTACTCATTTAGCCTTGAAGGAGCATTGTGACCAATCTTTCTCTGGGAAACAACTTACTAGTCGATGTGTGGTTTGGGAGAGTAAAACCAGAGTTTTGCTACATGTAGGTTCTTTTCCAGGATAAATTCAGGCCGCTTGAATTTGGGAGGACCCATGGAAGGTATCACTGATATAAAGGAGACACTAATTTACTTAGTAATTGATTTATGGAAAGTAAATTAGAATGAGATCTTCACACTGCACTTCATGTCTGCTGCTCTGTCTGGTTTCAACTCCAGATAACAAGGCGCTCCTCCTAGGACACTCTCATCACTTCTAATCTCACCTCCATATTGATAACTCAAGTCTTGATTGATACTACCTCCCTCCTCTCCCTACTGATTGGAGAACTAGAGAATGAAGGACCAAAGACCTCCCAATGCCTTCCTTTAGAGAGGTGAGGAAATGGACTTTCAACTCGCTCCTCTTTGTTTTTCTTCCTGGTTTCAATGCCATGTAACAAGATACCCTGTGGTATCCCCCCACTCCCTTTCCTGCCTACTTTTGTGTGTTGTGTTGTAACTATATTGTTAGATTTTTGAGGGCAGATGGTGTCTTACTTTTTAAAAAAATTCCATCCTTAGTGCTTAGCACATTGCACAGTACATAGCAAGTATTTGATAAATGTTAATTGGATTGATTAGATTGGCTTAAACCAAGGACATTATAAAAAACATCATTACTCCTCAGAGAAAAGGACCCATAAAACCATGAGGGAAAACTAGCTAGTCTTGATGTTTTTGTAACCAGCTCTTCAGTGTGAGTTGGATTTGGTATGAGGATGCTACTGTCTATAAAGGCTGAAAATGTAATTACAAAACAACCTTATAGAAATGAAAGGAGTCAAAAATAAATGAAGGAATATTTGTTGCTCATGGCTGGTTGATGCCAACATAATAAGCATGATAATATTACCTAATTTAATTTACCAGTTTAGTGTTATACCAATGAAAGTACCAAGATGATACTCCATAGAACTAAACAAGTAATAACAGAATTCATCTAGAGAAAAATAAAAGGGTTAGAATCTCAAGGGTAAAATAAACAAAAAAAGTAGGAATGGAAAGCAAATATTACTTTCAGAATTCAAACTTAATAACTATGAAGTATTCATCAAATTTTTTGTAATTGGTTAAAAAATAGATATTAGGGGTAGCTAAGTGGCATAGTGAATAGAGTACTGGAGTCAGGAAGACATGAGTTCAAATCCGGCCTCAGACACTTGACACTTAACTAGCTATGTGACTTTGGGCAAGTCACTTAACCCCAATTGCCTCACCTTTCCCCCCCCCAAAAAAATGGAAATTAGATGCAAAGAATGGATTAAATGAACAAGAGCTAGAAACAACCAGAGTCAACCCATTGTCCATCAACATTAGAACCTCACTTTCAAGGAGAATTCTTTATTTGACAAAAATTGTTGGGAAAAATTTTAAAACAGTTTGTAAGAAAAATAAGTTTGGACAAGCAACTAATATCTATGCTACAATGCAGTCTAAGCACATTTCTAATATAAATATAAAAACCTATATCTAAAAAAGAAAAGTAATGAAATAGGAAGGAAGTGTCTTTCACTGTTATGGCTAAGAAATAATTCTTACCAAAGCAAAGAATGGAAGGTATTTCAAGAGAAAAAATATTAAATGGTACATAAAACTTTTATAGAAATGACATAAATGCATTTAGGTCAAATGGGAAATTTTCAGCTGAAGAAAGAGATTTTTTTTTACAACAAATATAGATCTTGGAGTCATTGCCCAATAGTTAGGAGGTCAGATGATACAGTTTTCAAAAGAAAAACTGAAAATTGCCAACAAAGCACATGAAAGATTGGGTCCCTAATCATTAAAAGTAAGAAAAATACAAATCAAAATAACTACCAGTTTTAATGGCAAACTCAGAAAACTTGCAAATGGCAAAGGACAAAAATAGAGTTCAAGATTTTGTAGCGACGCAGACCAGTTATGGTTGAATGAAATATATGAGTAGGGTTTCTTTCCTGTCCTATCTCTGTCCCACTATCTCCTTAGATCCTGCATGTCTTACAAAGTTGGAAAGTACAACTATGAATTCTTCTGTGCTATTTATCTCATGCAATACTAACAAACAGCTGCATTTTCATTCACCGTGAATGTCTGAGTCCTTTCCTGTCCAGATCAGGTCTTGTCCAATTTAACTGTATGATCCTTCCTTTGCTGCAGGGGTTAAGGTCAGGTCTGAGCTTTATGCAAAGTTCTTTGGAATGAAAGAAACTTAATCTCTCCAAAATACTCTGGTCATTTTTAAAAATTAGAATTTCTGCTGAGCCCCCTGGCCTTGCAAACGCATACTCACTTCCTTCTCCCTAAGGAGCCCCTCTGCTCTGGGTCCTGGCAAATGGTCTGACTGAGTCCAAATTCTAGAATATTAGCCCTCAGTTAAAAGAAATTGGGATTTCTTTTCTTAAACTCTTTGGCTTATCAAATCTCTACTTTACTATTTTAGGTATATATTGTTTAAGGTATATTTAGAAAGCTTTGCCTTGGCAAGAAGAGGGGCTACCTCTTCATGTGAAACATAAGTGAAAGAGGATATGGTGTGTGGTGAGGAAGACATCTGGCTGATAAGCAATAAGGCAAACTCTACTTACCAAATAACTCCTGGGTCATCTTTTGGGGTATGCCAATCCATGGTATTGGTCTTTTCTTGTAGGCAGTTTTCTTCTTTAATGCAGAAACTCACTATGCCTCTATTTAGGTTCACTCAAAGGACTTCTCTAACTTCCAAACTATATCCAAGCCTGGATAGATCCACGTAGAGCTCAATGCTTAATCAGAAATTGAGCCAGTAGCTCAATGCTGCTCACAAAAGGAACCACAAGAAGAGAAAAAAAAAAACAAACAGGGATCCAGGTGCAAGTTTGGCTGATGAAGTCCCTCCTTTCTGTCATGTAAGAACAATCACCATGATGCCATTATGGGCAAGGGTCAGCCTCTCTTCTACTCTTACTTGAAATCTCACTTACAGAATTTTAGTAGGAAAATCATTGGAAGAAAAACCAAAAATGTGGAATGTCAGAAATAAGAGGCTAACCTATTGAGGTAAATTTTCCACATAACACAATCTTGAGGACCTAGCTTATATCTGTTTAGACATAAGGACCTTGAAGCCATGAGGTATTATTTCATAGTTTATCTTTGTATCCTCAATGCCTTGCATACAGCAGGTGCTTAATAAATATTGAGTTGGAGGGGACTGGATAGGATCTAAGTCCCTGGAAACGGAGGACTAGACAAATGAAATGACTTGACAAAGGTCATGCAGGTAGGTAGGAAGTAGTAGAGACAAAATTTCTAACCCATTTCATCTGGCTGAATATTCAGCACTTAATGTTCTGGTTAACAGAAAGATTATAAGTGAAAAAATGATTGAGTCATTTTATTTTATTTTTTAATTTAATTTTTCTAAAATGAATACACAATAAGAAAAGAAAAACAAACATGTTATAAGCTTGAATATTAAAACAAATAGAAAATAAAAAAAAGAAAAATGTCACACGCACAGCAGAGTATGAGAGGATTCCAATACATAGTGATAAATTTCCATTTCAAGAAAACCTATGTAATAAATGCTGCGTGTTGTGTTGAGAGTATCCATTTCTTCTTTGCTTCATTGTAAGTTTTCTTTTGTTCTCTGTTGTATACTTTTTATTTTATTCTTTTCCCCCCCTTTTTCCCCCAAGGCTACAGTTAGGCATGGATATATTTATATATAGATATAAATAAATTCATACACACACACATATATATATACATACACATAAATAATATACATACACATAAATAAATTCATACACATATACACATACATACATACATGCATGCATAGACATATACTTTCCCTAACAGATTCTACTCCTGATCTTTGCTTTATGTTTGTGTGAATCTCTTGATTTAGTCATTTTAAAAAGAAGCCAGGGTATGACACTAACAGGAAGTATTTTATGTCAGTTAATACTTAATTAATAAACAAGTCAATATGAAATTCTGATGGGAAGGAGAAGGTTCTGCTTTGTTAATGGCAAATGACATGCTCCTTGATTAGACATAGATTCTTGGTATGATTCAAGCTGTTGTTGTGTGGACCTGCTGCGTGGATACAATCATTTCTCTCCTGGATTTTGTTAAGCTAAGTGGATGGGAAAATAAGGCTCCAAAGAGAACGTTAAAATCCTCAAGGGATGGCTTCCATTGCTAGAAGAAGTCAAGGCTGAGATGGCACAGTTGCTGTTGTGAAGGAATTGATAGGGATTTTAATTCCAGAGCCAGGAAGCTGTGAACACACCCAGGAGGCTTTTGATATCAAAGTAAATAAATGAAAGAAGTCAATGCTTTTTCCCTTTTAAAACCTAGAAAAGAAGTGTGGTGTATATAATGAGAAAGGGAGGATAGAGACAGATTTCGATTTATGAAAGTCACAGATGACTAAATAAGATTACCTGATTGTATCTGTGTTTTTATTTCTTTAAAACATGTTTGTTAAATCATGTATATTTTTTGCTAATAGAATGATTAAGTTGATTTTAGCTTGCAGCCATCCTTAACTGTTTAAACTACAACAGCCCAGTTTTCATGCAAAAAATGTATAAGTAATGGGAAACATCAACAACAAAATGCTATTCACTTTGGGTTGCCTGATTGTGCCTATAGGAATTTTAGTTGTTCAGGACGTGAGGATCCATCGAAGGCGCACCATGATTCACTTAGAGCCAACTTAGCCTGGTTTCAGAGAATTCTAAAACACTTAAGCAGACTCTGGAGGGCTAGTTTACAAACCCAAACCTATAAAATGATGACATTCAGACATACCTATAATGACTTTAATAAATGGCACATTTGGCACATAGGGGATTATAGTTATAAGTGTTAGGTATTTTAAGTCAGATGGATACTAGGGTGTTAAGGTCAAGTGTGCCCCAAGTTAAAGAGATGTCTGTGTGTGTACATGTGAGACTGAAGGGACTGTGAAGAGATAGATGACATTTAGTTAGATGAGATGAGGTTTAATGAGATATTCCAAAGAGGATGTAATGGGAGAACCATATTTTAGCATTATAATGAGATGAGGTGTGGCAAGAGGTTTAAGACTTTTGTTAAGTCAGAAATGAAGAAGTCAGAAGGACTGAACAGGCCTGGGTTCAGATGTGAGGCAATCCACTTAATTCCTTGCTGTCTTAGGTAATGTGTAGTTACTAGGACTGATTCTGTCCATCTCACCCCCAGCACATCCCTTGTCTGTCCCTACTCACAACTATATAACCTAAATGTTTGAGTGGTTATTTCTGTCTTTATGACATTAGTTCTATGTGTCTGTGTGGTTGAATAAATAATTGGTTGATGTCATAAGATTAATTTTTTTAAAAAAGGACTTTAAATTAGGAGTCTTCCCTCCTTTCCAGTTAAAATAAATCCCTTTCTTGGCAAATTTAATATTTCATAGCGTAAGTAGTACTTTGATACAATAAATAGTGAAGAGAAGATGAGGAGAATGATCTATGCAATGATTACAAGGTAGATTGCCTAAAATATCAGTAACAGATGGGTCATGATCTTTCTCTAAAGAGGGAACTCTCAAATCAATGACATCATAGATCCATTTAAATATTAGAGAGACTACAGCTATAGAATCCTAAGAACAGTGATGAAATCAGAGAAAATTGAGTCAGGAGACAAAGAGGAAAAGTCTGTTACTTTATTTGTTCAGGTTGTAATACTTTATTATCAACAAAGTATAAACAATATGGAGAATTTGTTATATAGGTTTTCTTGAAATGGAAACTCATTGTTTTACACGGAATCTTCTCGTATTCTACTGTGAATGTGGAAATGTTCTTTTTTTCTTTTCTCATTTTGTATTTAAGTTTAAAATGAATTTTAAAAACCTTTAAAAAACAAAAAAAGAATAAATTATGGAAGTTTGCTTTTTCTTGACCGTAGGAAAAGCAGCTTTGATATCCAATAGAGAGCTAGATTTGAAAGTGAGAAGAAAGATAGAGACCAGACTTGAGTTTCCTTGATGAAGGGAATTGGGATGAAGAAATTTCTTCTTTCAGTACAAGTCATTTACTAATGACCTGCTTGAGTCTGTGAACGCCAGTATATGGTAGAGGAAAGGAATGAGCCCAGACCTTTTTGGCTCTGGGGCCATCACTCCCTTAACTGTCACTCTGTCAGAGGTTATTGCTATAGCATCTTATCCTTTCTCTGTTATTTTGTATAACCTTAGGGAAGTCAGTTAATCTCTATGGGCCTCAGTTTCCTAATATGTAGAAATGAGGAAGAAGGACAAGAAGCCTCTGAATTCCCTTCTAGCTTAAGCTCTATCATTTATTTTATTATAACTTTGTATATTCTTAGTTGTGAATTTGCAATTTTTTTTATGTCTGTAAATGTTCTATTTCCCAGTAGATTGTAAATGCCTTGGGAACAGGAATTTACAGGTGAATTAACAAAAAAATCCTAACCCCAGAATATGCCGTGATGTCTTGAACTTAGCAGAAACTAAATAAATTCTTATTGAAATTGTTATTTAGAGAGACTGTGAATGAAAATGCTAGCTCATCAAAGCAGAACATATTCAAGTAATGCAGATTGCACACTTTGAAAGATTTTTAAACTAAAAGAAAAGACAGAAAAGGAAACCAAAGGATGGCCCAACTCAGTGTATTAATGAAAAGTTCAAGTCATTAAATAGTTACAACACTCTTACAAACCTGGAAACATGCATTTCTTCAGAAAGTTAAGTGTTTATAACATTTTCTAAACCTATTAATTGGTTCACATTAAGAACTGTTTACAATGTTGTTTTTTTTTTAATTCCCATCATGATAGTTGATTTAAATGTGCTTATTGGAGTGATTAAATCTGTCTATTCATTTAAATAACTCATGTATGAAAGCCTTAAGATGCATTCCACAATTTCTAAATTTGTGGAAACATCTTTCCTGTCATTTGGCAGATGTTAGAAGATAGGTTTAGAAAAGGATGTTTTTAAACTTGTGTTTATAAATTGTGTGGTGCCATGTGTACACTAAAGAGTAGAAGTTCTTTTTTCAGAAATACAGATGTCCTCAGATGAATGCTGCTATTTACAATGGGCTAAAGAAGCTCAATAGCCTATGTGACTTGATGCCTTGGTTTGTTCTCAAAGGAAGCCACAGTAATTTTTCCCCCATAACAAAATGGAATTAGACCATGACTTTCAAAGTGACTTTGATGATAGGATATTTTCCTTTCAATACAACTTTAGCAGATATCTTGCAACAAAATCATTAAAATAATTTTAGATCCTACTACTGATAATACCAAATAAGATGTCTGATGTCATTTATGTGGGTATACATATATTTATAGAATACATATAAGGAGAGGATTTCGGAGAATTTCCTGGGGGCCCAAAGAGAGGGAACATCTTGTATATGATAATGTAGATAATATATACAAGAGCTAGAATTTGAATCTAGTTCTTCCTGACTCTAAGGCTAGGCTTTTATGCACTATATTCTATCATCCATCCATCCATCCATCCATCCATCCATCCATCTATCCATCCATCCATCCATCCATCCATCCATCTATCCACCTATCCATCCATCCATCTATCCATCCGTCTGTCTATTTAATCTTTTAAATCTAATATTTAATTTTAAACCTATCCATCCATTTGATATAGATCCATTCATCCATTTAATTTGATATCAATCCATCCATGGCTCTTTTTTATTGAATGATGTCTATATGGCTATCTTCTTCCCATATAGCCATCTCTCATCTACATCTCTCTATTTCTATATATTCAATTTGTTTAGATGTCTAATTACACAACTTTAGCTCTCAATTTCCATGTGTCTATTTTTCTGTTTATCTATCTATCTATCTATCTAGTCATCTGACTGACTCTCTGCATATGAATATTCGCATCAACTTCATAGAGACTCTAATTAGATTTGGTGATAAGGCATGATTGCTTGGCAGTAATCAGCATTTTATAATTGGGAATGATATTGGATTAAATAGCTCACCTCTTATGATGCCTCACAGGTATTTTAATATTTCTTTTTACTTACTTAGGCCAGTATGCATATGGGAAGACTGTTTCATTTCATTTTATTTCTGCCTAAAGGATTTAATAGATAGATAGATAGATAGATAGATAGATAGTGATAAATATATATATATATATATATATATAGGTATAGATAGATATAGAGATATAGATATATATGTGTGTGTACACACACACACACATATATACATATATGTATATGTATATGTGTATATATATACATATATATATGTGTATATATATATACTGTATTCTGTGTATGTATGTATATCTTTCAATTCACTGCTTTTTTAGAAATGCCTTTGTAATTTTTGCAAGAATTGTGGAACAGTTCTCATTTAAACTTGGTGACATAGTAGTCTCTACATTATAGCTTCACTGGATGAAAACCTAAATTAGAAAGGAATATAATTGCATTAACTTTTCTTCCCTTCTTGGGATTTGAGATATTCAAACCACATCTGAGGTTGTTTGTTTCCTTCCCAAAGTCCTGGTTGTTCTCACTTTTGCTTTCTTATGTCTTCAACCTTCTCTATTTTACTCTTTCATTTATTATTAATATTTTTGGAGGAGAAGGGTTGTATTTTCAGTTTGGATACTTTATTTTAATTTGGGGAACTCCTCTTATGGAAGTTCTATTCAATAATGCAGATCAATCATCTAGAATTTGTAATCTTAGAGACTCTAAGTTGCTTTTTAATATGGAATTTCTCACCAAGGAGTTCTCTATACTAGTAAAATCACAGGTCTAGACTCTATATGTATCTGTATTTATGCCTATGTTGTGTTTTAGAAAGTTAATTCCTTAAAGACAAGTATTTGCTCAGTTATATACCCATTTACCATAGTGTCTGCCTGTTAATGAATAACTGATTATTTGGTTGAATAATATATTTTAGAATTTTGCCATTTTAGCCCCCTGGGAAATATGAGATAGAGGCACCCTTCCCACCTCCCCATCCCCCCTTCAGAATAGGCACAGATCTCTTCTGACAGCCTTGTATGTTCTATGAGGACTCTCACTTGGATGTAGATTTGAAGTATATGGACATATTAATAGGAGCAATTTCTACCCATCCAGTTCTCTTTTATGGACTCGTGGCATTAAAAAATGAACAAACAAAAAACTTACGAGTTACAAGGGTCTGTAGTGGATATGTTCTTCCTATCTCAACATTGGCCAATCACTGTGTGTTCAAGACCTAGTAGGCAAGCCTGGCTTGTGTCTGGGAATGGGACATTTCTTGGTGTCTCTTTCCTTCAAAATTGAACCTTGTGTTATCCTAAAAGTCTACTTACTATTCCCTAGGTGCATGAATAGTGGATTATTCTCCATGGAGTATTTGCAGTGGAGACAGTGGTAGAGATAGACTACCTGAAAGAGACAGTCACCTGAGAAGACAAAGAGCTCATTTTAGTGCTGCAGAAACTGCATCCAAGAGAGATGAAATGTCAAGGAACTAGTAAGCTTCCCTGTATCAAATTCTCTCACAAAGCTTTATTACCAGCCTGTCAAATAATTAGAGTCATTCATGCCTTCTGTACTGCTTAGCATCCTTTTTCTGTTTGGAAAAAAATTTCCTGTTCAATGCATGTTCAATGCATGTATGCATTCTGGGTGTCACTTCAAAAATCTCCTCCCTGCTGCAAAGAACCTGTTAGGACCTTAGGTCCTCGAGTGGGGCCTTTTGATTGAATCCAAACTTCACCAAACAAATCCCCTTAATAAAAGGATTTGTTCTGTAAAACATGGGCTCAGTTAAGAGGGCATATGCAAGGACCTAGAAGGCCACATGTGGCCTTGAGGATGTAGGTTCCCCACCTCTGTTCTAGAGCCAGAAATTAAATCATTCCTTAGCAATGTGAAGTGGAAAAATAAGTGCTACAATCCCCTTTCCCTTATTAAGGAAACGGGCAACCACAAAAGAGTGAAGCCAAGGCAAGCCTCAATAACAGGAAAAAACAGTTGTGCCTGACTAAACCTTGGCCCAGACCATGGTTTAAAATTAAGGTTATTGGCCATTATTTTGCAATATTCATATTCTTTTTTTTTTTGGAAATTTGGGACAACACTTGAATTTCTTCAGTTTTACCTACCCCCCCCCCAACATTCTCCATCATCTTTCCAAGAGTCTTGACAGAGACAAAATCATCACAACTGTTGATTTTTTACATTGTCTTGTGATGTACATTTACTGAGTACAGACAATTAGACTCATGCAAGGTAGCTTGATGCTCTCTCATTATTTCTGTATTTGTTTTTGGTCTCAACTCAATTTATCATTTGTGTTCTATGCTTTTTGGTCCAAATTTCATCCAAAATCTAATCCAGTCTTATTACTACAGGTAGTCCTCTTTAAAGTGCAAGTTATGGACCATCTACCATTACATCCTATGCAATTCTTATCCATGTTTCTCTTAAAACCTGAAGAGAAGAATTGCCCACCATGTCAAAGACATCTAACTTATTTGAGTATGTTATGGATGCCAGTGCAGCACTTGGGCAGCCCATATGTTATTCACCTTCTGGATCTGAATTATCTTTATACCGATGTGGAGAACTCCAACCTGGGTGGTAGTCTGATCAGAGATAAATATTTTACTCTGGTACTTTATGTCCTGCAGACAACCCAGTGATTCATATGCCTGATGAGATAAACATATACAAGTTCATCTTAAATCTTGTATTGGAGAGGGGGGAAAAAAAACAAGTTTCACTGTTTTCCATGAATTCAAGTTTTTATATATTGTATGTTAAGTGTTTTGTGAGATAAACATGCTGTTTGGGGGGAAAAAGAAAGAAAGCTTAATTTCTGTTTTTCTACAGTACAAATTTGCAAATCTCCAGGAAGGCTTTTCTATGCTTTTTAATTTCCTAAACAGGCAAAACAAAGAGGAGATATTTATCTGTAGCTAATAAAACACTATCTACACAAGGCTAAAAGTGAAATCGTGTTTGTCAGGAAGCATTCCTTTAGAAAGGAAAATCTGCATGATATGGACCACAGTTCCCATAATATAGTGCCTAATTGGAGGTAACATGGTGAACAGGGTTATGAAGTTGGGGTCACAGGACCTGAGTTCAAGCCCTGCTCTGACACATACTATCTGTATGAACTTGGACACCTTCTCAAGCTTCAATTTTTCTCATCTGTAAAATGAAGAGATTGCATGAATTGGCTCTTCCTTGCTCTCGAGCTATAATCTTGTGAGCCCATCTGGTTCAAAGTAGAGCTTTTAGGAGTAGAAACTAACATTGGCAGCTCAGAGTTTAGAGCTAAAAGGGACCAAAGAGACCATTTAGTCTAACTGCTTCATCTTTTACAGCTGAGGAAAATGACTCCCAGAGAGAGAATATGCCCAAGGTTATACAGAGCTAGTATCTGAGGCCAGATTGCCCTGACACTAAAACCAGATCTCTTTCCATCACATCACATGGATGGATTATTTCAGTTTTTCATGTTGTGATACAGAGTACCTAACAATTTATATGGTAGAATTCAAGAAACCCTAGAAAGATTCCCTTGTCTTGCATTATTTTCCAAATTAGGCCACTTAGAAGTCTGAAATTTTATCATGAGACATGAAATAAATTTATGAGTGCAATGTAATTATCAGAGTGTAGAATCATCAAAGAGTATGTGTATATATGCAAATATGTACATATACATATAAGTATGTGAATTATTGAGGAAAAATGTGTTAGGAAGTGATAACAAAATATTGTTCCTGTTTGTCCTTCTAATTTTGAATAAATGTGCTTATTATTAGCAAATATCTACATCTATCTAAACACACATATATACATACACTCGCATGTATGATCTAGAAGCATATCTTTCCATAGTCATATTCTATCCCATCCAAGACATAGGTAACCTAAATCTATGTATTCATAGCTCTATCTTCCTCAATAAATAACATTTTGTCTTTCTGTCTTTTTGTAGCTCTCTGTTTTAGTTTCTTTATCTCTCTGTCTTACTTTTGTCTTTAGCTGCCTTTCTCTGTTCCTGTCTGTCTATCTGTCTGTCTATCCCTGAATATGCATACGTACATAAATGGGAAGGTACTGTGATTTTGCTACATTTTCCATTTTATGGGAGAAGTTACATTTCAATTCAATTTAGCAAGCATCATTAAGCATCCTCTGTTTTCCAGAGAGTATACAAAGTGCTGAGGTCACCAAACAAAAAGTAGTGTTGGTTGTCTACATGGAATTCACATTCTGCTAGAGAAAATAAGTATGTATACTTGGAAATACAAAATGCATTGGAAACATTTTCTGAGTGAAGGAAGAAGAACTAACAACTGGGGAAATCAGGGAATAAAAATAAAAGATACAAAATGTCTCTAAGACAAAATGAAACCATAGATGGTAGAAGGGGAGAAGCGTGTGTGTGTGTGTGTGTGTGTGTGTGTGTGTGTGTGTGTGTGCGCGTGTGTTTAATAGACATTTGGGAGACAATGCAATATGTATAGGACTCTTTTTTTTTAAGAACTTATGAGATCTAGCTTCACTTTGTTAGTATAGGAACATAAAATGCATTATGTACAATTATGGTTTGCTCATAAAATTATCATGTTCAGTATATTAAATTTAAAAAGCATAGCCTGTCCAGGTAATGATTACACATTTTTAAAAATTGAATTTCATTTTAAATGTTTTCAAGTTTGGGTACAAAGGAAGCTCCAGGCTGCTCGACTTTCAGAAATTGACGGCTTCTCATTTCCTGCCAGTTTACAAAAGGAGACAAACACTTGAAAACAGAAGAAACCATCAACATTATACTAAAGCAAAGAAAATTATTATGCTTTCTGGACTGAGCATCCTTCACTGTGGCAAGCAAATACTGAAAACATTCATTATGAAATAGGAGCTGGGAGTGGGAGGAGGAAGAGGGAAAGAGAATTACGCCCCCTCACTCATCGTCCAACTTCTTTAAATATATGAATTTTGCCTAATCTGTCTCAATTGAAAATGCATATTTCATTGAGGGAGTATTTGTAAACTACTAGCTTGCTCAGGATCATAGGAGTTAGAATTGACATGCACTGGATAAATTATCAGATCCAAAATCCTCATTTAATTTTAAAAAAAGGAAATTGAGGCTCAAAGAGGTTCACAGTATTAAGCATACATAACATACATAACTATGTATCAAATATACACAACATACACAATAAGAGGTTATTTGGACCTTGTCTTATAGATGGGGAAAATGAAGGTCAGGAAGTTGAAATGACTTGACCGAAGTCACCTGGGTAGTAAGTAGCAGAGATGGGGTTTGAACTTGGGTCTTGTCTTTATTCCTCAAAAATTGTTTAAGATACGGAAAGATTTCAAAGTATAGTAGATATATCTATCCATCTATCTATCTATCCATCCATCTCTCTCTCTCTCTCTCTCTCTCTCTCTCTCTCTGTGTCTCTCTCTCTCTCTCTCTCTTTCTCTCTCTGTCTATCTATATTTACTTATCTATAAATAGTAGCTAATTTCCATATAACCCATAAACATTATCAAACATGAATTTAGCAATAAAATCTCCTCAGGCTTCATTGTTAATAGCCTGTCTGTAAGGTAGGCCCCAAATCAGAGCCTGGTAGGTGATTTTGCATGAAAACATAAGTCCAGTAGTATAAACTGTATTTGCTGTTAGATGAGCTGAATTCAAATCCTGGATCTGCCATAAGTATCTGTGTCACCTGGGGCAAGTGACTTTAAATTCTTGAACCTTATTTTCTTCACCTAGAAAGTGAAAAAGTTGGATTACATAACCTCTGAGATCTCTTCTACATCCTAAAAGGTGATTCGTAGTGTGGCCCAAAGTTACGATGATAATTTCTGCCTTAAATGAAGTTACATGATGCTAAAAGGTACCATAAACAACAAAGCAATATAAAAACATGCAGCAATTTTCTAATAAAGCTCTCCTTTCTCAAATATATACAGAGTATAAAATTGAGTCAAATTTATAAAAAAAATACAAGTCATTCATCAATTGGTAAATGGTCAAAGGATATGAACAGGCAGTTTTCAGAGGAAAAAAATTAAAGCTATCTATAGTCATATGAAAAAATGGTCTAAATGACATTGATTAGAAAAATTCAAATTAAAATAACTCTGTTGGACCATCTCACACCTCTTGGAAATGACAAATGCTGGAGGGGATGAGGCTAAGCTAGGGACGCTAATGAAATGTCAGTAGTGAACTGCTCTAACCATTCTGGGGAACAATTTGGAATTATGCTCAAAGAGCTATACGACTGCATATACCCTTTTAACCAGCAATGCCACAAATAGGTTTGTATCTCAAAGAGATCTAAGAAAAAAGGAGGATAAAGTATATGTATAAAAATGCTAATAGCAACTCTTCTGTGGCGGCAAATAATTAGAAATCAAGGGGATGCCCATCAAATGGATAATGGCTGACCAAGTTATTTGGATGGTGTGTGTTAAGCTCCCTCCCACCCTCCCCAAGTGACAAGGGAGGTGGTTTCAGGAAGAAAAAAAAAACATGGCAAGATCTATATGACAAGATGCAAAGTGAAATGAGAAGAACCAAATGTCATTGTGCACAGTAACAGCAACTTTACCATGATGATTAACTAGGAGAGACGTGGCTATTCTGATCAATATGATGATCCAAGACAATTCCAAAGGACTCATAATGAAAAACTGTTCTCCACCTCTGGAGAGAACTGATGAACTCTGAGTGAAAATTAAAGTAAAATTTTTCTCACTTTTAAATTTTTGTTGCTTTTTAAAAATAATATGATGAATATGGGAATAGGTTTTGCATGATTTCACATATACAGTTGATATATTGCTTGCCTTCTCGGTGGGTGGTAGAGGAGTGGGAGAGAGGAAGAGAATTTTAAATGCAAAATTTTAAAAGAAAAGAATGTTATAAATAAATAAATTATGTATATATAGGTATATGTATGTGTGTATACACATGCATACATACATATATGTGTTTATGTATGTGTGATATATATATATATATATATATATATATGTGTATATATAAATAAACATGAGGATATTTCTTACCCTGAAATGTTCACCATTTACTTTCACTTGCCTTGTGCTTTCCCTTGGGTTTCTCTCTGTCTCAACCGCTACTTTCATCCAGAGCTCTCACATCCCCATACCACAGGTAAGATAATTTTCTTTCCACTTTGTAATTTTGAAGGCATTCCTGCGTCAGCCATTTCAGATGAGCTTACATAGTCAGTCCTGCTCTGGTTTAAAAATCACATTCCCTTTGAACTCTGTTCACCTCAAGAATTGTAAATAATTCCAGACTGTACATCACATAAACAATGGCTAGGATGTAGTTAACTTTTCTAATTGAGTCTGGGAACACAGAGCTGTCAACCAGGATTTATCATGCAAATAAGACATGAAGGAGAATAACTACCTGTATAGAACAATCTTTTGACAGATGAGTTCTGTGTTGCAAAAGTGTCCTTTTTTATGTTTAGTACACAGAAGACAAATTAGAGGCTTTCTCTGATGCTGCTGTCTACTCAATATCTGGGGGAGTGATTCAACCTGAATAAAAATGAGACAGAGTCATTTTGTTTCCAAGTTTTCACAATTCTATTTAAAAATATAAATAATGTTAAAGAAGACTTGAAGTATATTCAAAAGATATCTAGGAGATACTAATAGGCTAACAGGTAATTTTCTTCTTTTTGTAAATATTATTTTTTTTCCAATTACAGGTAAAAATAGTTTTCCACATTCATTTTTAAAATAATTTGAGTTCCAAAATCTTCTCCTTTCCTCCCTAAACTTCCTTCTCCTCAACATGACAAATAATCTGATGTAGGTTATACATGTGCAATCATGGAAACACATTTCCACACTAGTAATGTGACAGAAGAAATGGAACTAATGGGAAAAGTCACACACACACACACACACACACACACACACACACACACACACACACACACACACGAACACCCCGAAGTGAAAATAATATACTTCAATCTGCATTCAGACTCCATTGTTCTTTTTCTGGATGTGGATAGCATTTTCAGTCATGAGTCTTGGAATTGTCCTGAATCCTTGTATTGCTAAGAAGAGTTGTCATTCATAGTTGATCATCGAACAGTGTTATTGTTACTATGTACAATGCTCTCCAGGTTCTGATCACTTCACTCAGCATTGGTTCATATAAGTCTCTCCAGGTTATTATGAAGTTCCTCTGCTCATCATTTCTTATAGCAGAACAGTATTCCACTTACATTCATATACCACAACTGGTTCAGCCATTCCTCAACTAATGGGCATTCCCTCAATTTCCAATTCATTGCTACCACAAAAGAGTTGCTATAAATATTTTTGTACATATAGGTCCTTTTCCCTTTTTTATGATCTCTTTGGGATACAGATACAGTGTTATTGCTGGATCAAAGGGTATGCACAATTTGATTGTCCTTTGGGCGTAGTTCCAAGTTGCTTCCCAGAATGGTTGGATCACTTCACAACTCCACTAACAAAGCATTAGTATCCCAATTTTCCCACATCTTCTCCAACATTTATTATTTTTCTTTCCTGTCATTGTAATGGCAAGCACAGAAGTAGTTCACACCTGGTTTCGGCTATTGAATTAACACCTTGTCTCAGTTCAAGTTTCTTTTGAGCCTTGTATCCAGTCTGTTAAGAAACAGAACATGTGAACCCCACAATTTGTGACCCCTAGAATTTGTAAACTCCTGAGGAGAAGCTAATGACTATATAAGGAGAGCCCCAGGGATAGAGATGGGAAAGAACTGAGAAGAGGATTCTTTTGGTGGCAGAGTAAAGAAAGAAAAAACTTGTGTTATACCAGCACTCTGTTTGTCTGTTCTGTCTGTGTTGATGTTTGTTTGTGATACTTTGTACAGAAGCCCTGGGACCTTATTGGAAGCCTTGAAAGAGGATTTTCTCGTTATATGTTTACCAAAGTCCTGGCAGAGGGTTTTGCCGGTCCTGGGACTTTTCTGATGATTTGTGCTGACATCTTGGACCTTGTTTTTGGGTTTCTGTTGATTTCTATGTTGATGATTTGTGTCGAATTCTCAGACCTTGTTGGTGGGTCTGAGTTGATTTCACAAGCAGATAGTGAATTGATAATCATGCCGGCAATGTGTTTGAATATTATTGTGGCTCTGGCAAGCTTTGTCTTCTCAGAAATAGGAACTGTGAAGGACTTGAATTGTACTGGACACTGTGAACTTTAATATGGAACAGGAACTGGATGAAGAACTGGACAAGGAACTGGGAGCTGCCTGCCTTTGAACTCAGGTGACAGTTGGAGCTGGGACCATAGAAGAGGAACCATGGAAGCTGAGAGCCAGCCTCAAGTCAAAGAAGAGCTGAAAGAAGACTTTACTTGGATACTGTGTACTCACTGAGAAGATTATGATTTACTGTGACCTAGCGGTGGAGAATTTTGATTTTTGTACTTTGTGATTGAATTAAGGATTTTGTGATTTACTGAATGATTATACTTTGTTGAAAACTATTGTGACCACTTAGGTAAAAACTATGTGGCCATCTCAGTGATAAGTCATGGCGAATGCTGTATTTTGACTCTCTGTGATAAGTTTTAACAAGGTGAATGCTGTATCTTGATTTTCTGTGAATATTTTGCTTTGATTTTTTATGGAAGAGAGTGTTCACTATCCTGTGTAATCAGAACCTTAAATGCTATTCACAGTGGCATTCTTCTGGAAACCTGCTTGTGCTTGGCTTTACAGTCATATTAGCCAATCTGATAAGTGTGAGGAAGTACCTCAGAATTGCTTTAATTTAATTAATTTATTTTAAATTTGTTTTAATTTAATTCTCTAATCAATAGTGATTTAGAGCATATTTTTCTATAGTTATTGATGGCTTTAATTTCTTCTTCTGAAAACTGCGTGTTCATAACCTTTGACAATTTATCAATTGCTGTTTGATTTGTATTTTTTTTAATAAATTTGTCTCAATTCTCTATTTTAGAAATGAGACCATTATCAGAAACACTGGCTGTAGAAATTGTTTCCTACCTTTATGTTTTCCTTCTAATTTTGGTTGCATTGGTTTTGTTAGTGCAAAATCTTTTTAAAAAATTATATTAATAAAAATTGTCTGTTTGGCATTCTTTAATAATATTCTCTATCTCTTGTTTGCTCATAAATTCTTCCCTTCTAGATAGATCTGACAGAAAAAAAACAACTTTTTTACACCCTGATTTGCTTATGCTATCACCCTTTATGTCTAAGTCATATACCTATTTTGACCATGGTGTATTGTGTGAGATGTTGGTCTATGCCTAGTTTTGCAATACTATTTTCCAGTTTTCCCAGCAATTTTTTTTCAATTAGTGAAATTTTATCAAAGAAGTTGGAGTCCTTAGGTCTATCGAACAGCAGATTACTACAATCATTTACTACTGTGTTTTTTATACCTAATCTATTCCCCTGATCCACCACTCTATTTCTTAGCCAATGTCAAATAGTATTGATTATTGCCATTTTGTAATATACTTTTAGACCTGGTATGGCTAGGTTACCTTCATTTACACTTTTCCAAATTTATTACTCTCTCCTTTGAGTTTCAGGATTTCTAATTTGTTGTTTACTTGGGGATTTTGAATTTGCTCTTTTATAAAATCTTTTTTAGTTGCATGCCCAATTCATTGATCTCCTTTTTCTCTATTTTATTCATAAAAGCACTTAAACATATAAAATTTCCCTTAAGTAGTGCTTTGTCTGTGTCCCATATATTTTGGTATTTGTCTCATTACTGTCATTCTCTTTGATGAAATTGTTTATTGTTTCTTTGATTTGTTGTTTGACCCACTTATTCTTCAGGATTAGATTATTTAGTTTCCAATTAATTTTTAGTCAATATTTTTGTGACCATTTATTACATGTAATTTTTACTGCATAGTGATATGAAAAGGATAGATTTAATACTTCCGTCTGTGTTGGATTGTGAGGTCTTTATGCCCTAGTGCATGGTTAATTTTTGTGTAGGTGATGTGTACTCCTGAGAAAAAGTACATTCCTTTCTATCCCCATTCATTCCCTCTTGCCCCCGAGATCTACCTATTTTACTCAATTTTTTAACTTCTTTCTGCTTTTTTGGGAGGAGGTTGGATTTATCTAGTTCTGAGAGGGGAAGGTTGGATTCCCTCACTAGTACAGTTTTACTATTTCTTTCTGTAACTCACTTAACTTCTCATCTAAGAATTTGGATGCTATACCACTTGGTACGTATATGTTTAGTATTGATATCACTTCATTGTCTATGGTGCCTTTTAGCAAGTGGTAGTTCCTTTGTTGTCTCTTTTAATTAGATCTATTTTTGCTTTTGTTTTGTCTGAGATCAGTACTGCTACCCCTGTAATTTTTTATTAACTTCAGCTGAAGCATAATATATTCTGTTCTAGCCTTTTACCTTTATTCTGTGCATGCCTCTCTGCTTCAAATGTGCTTATTATAAACAATATATTGCAGGATTCTGGTTTTTTAACTCACTTTGCTATCTGCTTCTGTTTTATGAAAGAGTTCAATTTTTCTTAGAGTTTTCATTTTGAGATCTCTTTTAGGAAGTGATTGGTGGATTCTTTCAATGACTATTTTAACCTCTGATTTTAAGATAACAGGGCAGTTTTTATTGATTATTTCTATAAGGGAAGGGAAGTTAAAGGAAGGGAAAAGAAAGGAAAGGAAGGGGAGGGGAGGGAAGGGGAGGAAAGGGGAGGGAAGGGAAGGGGAGGAAGGGGAGGGAATGGGAGTGAAGGGAGGGGAGGGAAGAGGAGGGGATGTTTCTTGTCTTGCTCCCAAGTACCCATTGGGGCCTTGTTCTCTGTCTTCAGTTTGTGTTCCATAGTTCCTACTCCCTTCTGCTAACATCTCCCACAATCTAGTGAGGGAAATAGGACTGCATTCACTGTGGGGGTGTCTACTGCCTACACTGACTCTTCCATTGCTTCCACCACCTTTACCAGGCACCCAGATTTCTCAGCCCTGCCCACTTTGTTGGCAGTTCCAGATGGACTCCCCAATCCACAATTCCTGTCAGCATATCAACTATACAAGAACCACAAGGTCTCTCAGTTTCTGATATCCTCCACCTAGCCAAAACTCACCTTGGTCCTGGAATTCATGGCTCCAGCCCTTCTCCAGCCACAACAATATTCCTTGTTTGGTGCTATGGAACTGGCTTATCTCAAGTCTTTTACTTTTCCATGATGGATAAAGTCTCTGAAAATGTATTAGAGGAAGTTAGGTTGCCCAGTAATTTAGATGATCTCTTCCTTTCTGGATCTGATGTTCTCTTTCCTCTAAAGGGAAAAGCAAATGGGTTCTTGTGACAGTTGGGTGTTATCTTTCTTTGTGGTCTTTGCCTATGACTCTGTAACTGGATGCCACAGAATTAGTTTCATGACATCACTTGGGAAGGCTTCATCCTGGTGACCTGTGTGACATCACATGTAGAAGACCAGGGGGGAATACTCTCCCACCTTTCTGAGGCTTTTCTAGGGTTAATAATGATTTTTCCCCTTCTTTCTTAAGATGAGCAGACAAACATAGGGAAGTGAGATTGTTCCATGTAAAGTCCCTGTGGCTTGAGTGCTATGGGATGATAGCTCCAAAGAGATGGAACACGTTCAGGAATAACATTGGGGCAGCTCTTGAAGAAAAAGTCCCTTTCAAAGCCAAAACTTAGGGAGTTCTTAGCCTCTACGCTCTGTCCTCCAGTCATTTTTCCTCAATCCCTGCCCATATATTCTACTCTTTTTTGGTACCTCTTCCCTATACCACTCTTCTCAGGTCTCTTCCTCCCTGGTTTGTACTTGGTTCATTTTTTCCCATACTTTTATGGAAGAATTTGAGATTTCAATAAACAGTTTGGGTTTTAAAAATATAATAATAATAATAGTATTATTATTCCCATTTTATAGTTGAGGAAACTGTAAATCAAAGGTAAGTGACTTGCCCACTAAGGTCACACCACTTATAAGTATCTGAGGCTGGATTTGAATCCAGTTTTTCCTAACTCCTTTTCCAGTTCTCTAGCCAAGAAAACCATAAATATAACTGCAATCTATCAATCACTTTGAAAATCACATTTTAATGGAAATTCTGTATTCTGTCACAAATATCCATGATTAACATGCAGAATCATTTACAATATCAGTCTCCTTAGTTTTCTTCACTTGAAGAATATTCATTTTGAAAGTTATTTTTCAGGTCATGTTCTTTGAAAAAAAATACTCTGCTGAAGATAACAATGGTATCTAAAATTAACAAAGTTTAAGTCACTAAATGTTTGACTATGATATCAAAATAATAGATATGCACCTATGTGAAGTATTTTATTCTCAGTCTCAAAACCTGAAAATTTAATTGATGACAAGAATCGTTAGAGATATAGTTAATACAGGGGGAAAAAAACCAGAGTCAGAGGCATGTGTTCTAATCCTAACTCTGCCATTTATATTCTGCATGACAGACAGGCCACATAACCTCTCTAGGCCTCAATTTCCTTTGTAAATGGGACAGGGGGCAGTTTACATAATCTCTAAGATGCCTTCCAAATCTACAGTTATGATTCTCTTCTTTGGAGGCTATTTGCATATCAGAAATATCTATTGAGCCTGGTAAAGTCTGAGCCTTTTTAGCCAATTTCTCAACTTTAAGTCTAAGGCACATCAGGGAATTCTTGAGTTCTCCTACTAGAAACATGAACTTTTACAATACAAGCTACAAAAATTTGCCCTTCCCCAGTACCATAAATTAAGGAAGGGTGAAAAGTATCAGCTACATCACATATACCATCTATTGATTGGAATGTTGAACAGAATGGAGGAAAAGGAATATGTGGTGCATGCCACTAGAGACCTCCATCTAAAAGGATGACCTCCATCCATGTAACAGTTTTTTTGTATTGCTATCAGTCCACTGATTCCAAATCCAAATGCTTTTATGATCTTATAGTTGCAGATTCTTCAACAGGTCAAAATGCATATAAAAAAAAAAAAAACTTTGTCAAATGTTTTCCTAGAATAATAATCCCATGATTTCCCAATACAGTAACTCTATCAAAAAAGAAAAATCTGACATGACCTGTCCTTGGCAAAAACAGGAAAACAATTAGACAAATTGTTTTTAGACAAATTAAGATTAGAACAACATTGTACACCTTCTATTATAATAGCTCCAAGTAAATATATTATCTAAACGTCATGTCATAAACAAATTAGAGAAGGGAAAGATATATACTTCCCAACTATATCCAGGGCAGCAATCATTAATTAAACAAAGGATAAAGGCAATTATAGAAGATAAAATGTACAATTTTGATTATGTAAACTTTGAAAAATTTGATGCCTATTTTCTCTGATGAAAGTCTCATATCCAAACTATATAAGAAATTGGCATGAATGCCTGTGTCAATCTCTGGTAAATTAGCCAAATCCCATCAAGAGATATCTTTCTTTTTTTTCCTAAAAAATCATTTATTTATTGATATTCATTTTAGACAATTTTGAGTTCTAAATTATCTTCCTCTTTCCTATCCCTCACTGACCCATTGAGAAGGCAATCATGTATCAATTATTCATGTAAATTCATGTAAAGGAACTTCATATTTATTATGTTGGACTTTTTTTTAACCAGGAAAAATAAAGAAGGTGAATCTGCACTCAGAGTCCATCAGTTCTTTCTCTGGAGGTTGTGTAGATTTTTTCATCATGAGTCCATTGGAATTGTCTTGTATCATTGTATTGATCAGAGTAACTGTCTTTTGCAGTTTATCATGATTAAAATATTTTTCTTTTACTTTATACAATAATCTCTTGGTTCTGCTCACTTCACTTCGTTTCATTTCACATAATCTTCCCATATTTTTCTGAAACCCTCACGTTCATAATTTCTTACAGTATAATACTATTCCACCAAAATCATATACCACAACTTGTTCAGCTTTTCCCCAAATGATGAACATATCTTCAATTTCTAATTATTTGCCACCACTAAAAAAACTATTATAAATAATTTTGTATGTAGTGGTTCTTTTACTTTTTCTTTGATTTCTTTGGGATACACACCTAGTAGTGGTGTTTCTGCATCAAAGAATATGAACAGTCTTATACCCATTTAGGCATAGTTCCAAATACTTCTCCAGAATTCTTGAACCAGTTCACAACTGCATCAACAGTGTATCGGTGTTTCTATTTTTCACATGCCCTCAAACATTTGTCACTTTCTTTTTCTGTCATGTTAGCCAATCTGACAAATGTGAGGTGGTATTAAAGGATTGTTTTAATTTGCCTTTCTCTAATCAATAGTGATTTAGAGCATTTTTCTTATGGGTATTGATAGCTTTGATTTCTTCTTCTGAAAACTGCCATGAACAATCATTTTTCAAATAAGTAAATACAAGTTATTGACAATTGTATAAAATGCTCAAATCACTAATAATGAGAAAAAATTAAAATTAAAACAACTCTAACATCTGCCCTTATAGTTTGGATTGGCAAAAACAACAGAAGTAAAAAAAGAGCAAGTGTTTCGGCTGTTATGGGAAGACAAACAGATTTATGCAGTGTTGGTGGAACTATGAAGTGGTCAGGCATCCCAAAGAGGAAATTAAACTACAACCAAAAAGTTACAATATCAAACATACCTTTGGGCTCAGCAATACTTCTACTAGGCGCATGTCCAAAAATATTTATGGCAGTATTTTTTTTCTTTTTTTTTTCTCACAAAGACTATAAACAAAGGTTTCTTAGAAAGCAACCTAGGTCTCTGAGAAGGTAAATGATTCACCCAAGATAACACAGAATCTATCTGCCAGAAGGAAGTCTTGAACCAAAGTTTTTTTCACTATCCATTATGGTACTATGTCTCTCCTAAATATAAAATCTGTATAACCTTAAAACAACAATAACAACTATGTAGTAGAACTTCACAGTTTCATTCTTTTTTTTTTACTAAAATGTTCATTTTTTTTGTTGATTGTTATGTTTATAACAAAAACAAAAGCTTCTGTTTGTAAAATCAGACCCATAATTGCCCACTGTGTCACCTCTCCTCCTCTGTGATTTGTCAAAGATTATTAACAGTGCCTCATTCTTCAGACCAGCCTAGCGATTTGAACTTACTGAAGACAACAATCAGTGTCGGTTTCAGTTCCTTCTCTACCATCTTTGTTCACATTTTCTTTTTTCTCTCTGAAAATGAATACCCTTGGCACATAAAGCAGAGACAACATGAGAGGTGGGTTTTCTGGACCTTCTCTCTATTCTCTGACATCATTCAATCCACCCTATAACACTGGACCATCCTTTCTTCCATCTTCTTTGCTCCTACATGGCTTTTTTTTTTTTAAGGTGCCCCTTTGGTTATCTTCAGTTTTCCTCGTCAGTCTTCCTGACAGTAGGTGACTCATGATACCAGTTTTCTTTGCTCCTTCTGACAAGCCACTTGTTTATACCTAAAAAAAAAAAATCAAACCTTCCTGATTAAAGTGTTTAATCCAATGGATGCATGTAGACACAACCATAAGTATCAGTTATTTTTAGTCTTTGTTAAGGCCACTATATACAATGGGTTTAAGAGAGAGCAAGAGGTATTTAAGTGAGGTAATTCTTCTGTTGATTACCTGCATCCACTCTGTTTATATCTTGAGTGTACAAGAGTTGTTTGTGTCTTGTCTCCCCCATTAGGCAGTAAGCTCCTTGAAAGTGGGGATTGTGTTTTGTTTTTCTTTGTATTTCTTAAAACAAAGGCATTTCTGGTAATTCTATCATAAATACTATAGTAACAAAATATGCCCCACATAAGCCTGAGGTTTATACAGCAACAATCACACATGGCATCAGTGGGAAGAGTGGATATGCATAGAGTGAACTAATACAGAGTCGCACACATGGAACACGTATGGATGATAGGATCAATGCCTCTTAGGATGAAATGCCTTTTGCCTTCTTGTGGTACTCTTATTCTCCTTCCTCTTGAGTGCACCATTCTTGCTTGAAAGCTCTTTCAGGATCAGCTGGCCCTGAGCCCCACTAGCAATATTGTTTTCTTGCAAGACATAAAGATCAATGGTGGGGGAAGGAGGGGAAAGAAATCCTCCCTCCCTTGAGAAGTAAGGGGTAATTATTCTCAACAATTACGTTTTTTCATCATCTGGTTCTCTTTTTGGTTTCTAGAACTCACACTTCTCAGAGTTGTCCTATGTTTCAACTCCCTAGAACAATGCTTCTGTTTGTTCCCTAGTACAGATGTTCTTGACTTTGAGTCTGTTAACTCTCAAAACACAAAACGAATAGGCACATATATGTATATGTAAAATACATGCACATGTGTACATGTGCACATATACACACTCATAAACATGAATGTATATATACACATCTATGTTATACATTACACAAGCAAACGTGTGTTGTGTGGACTCATACATGTTTCACACAAGTACTACACACGTGTTTGTAATACAAACATGCATGTACACATACACATGCTATTCAAATACATGTTTATTTGCTTGCATATGTGCATTGTGTATGTATACACATGTGTATGTGTTTATATGTATATCTGTAGATGTGTATGTATATAACACTAAGGGCAGCTAGGTAGACACTAGGTTTGGAGTCAGGAAGACTCCTCTTTCTGAGTTCAAATTCAGCCTCCCACACTTACTGGGTGTGTGACCCTAGGCAAGTCACTTGACTTGTTTGCCTTAGTTTCTTCATCTCAAAAATGAGCAGGGAAAGCAAATGGCAAATGACAAACCACTCCAGTATTTTAGGCAAAAAAAAACAAAACCAAAAACCTCCAAATGAGGTCACAAAGAATAAGACATGACAGAAACACAATTAAACATTTGATACCTATATTTCAATATTAATTTCATATGAAATGCTATATATTTTATGTTATTCATTTGAAATCAGTAGGTTGAAAATGGTTCTATAGGGTTCACCAGGGTGCCAAGGGGGTCCATTAAACAAGAAAAGTTTAAAAAACCGTGTCCCAGAATGTGTGTTGTAGCTTTTTAGAAGCATTGCAGACCTTTTGCAACTAAAGGCTAGCACCCTGTAATTGCATTAAAGACAAACTCTTAACACTTCAAAAAGACTAACAAAGTCTAGACTTTTAAGTATTGTCTTTACGATTTTGACACTCCATTTTCTCTATAACTTGTCTTCTAATTTCTATAGACATCCCTAACTTTTATACTTTCATTAGCTAGACTGGGAGAAAAAACATCATTGGATCAAGAGAGTGCTGATTAAATTTCCACTTCCCAATTGCACATAGCTTTTGATTCTATTATTCTATTATTGAGGCTACATTAGTTATAGTCTATTATTTTGGAATCTTGTACTGAATTAAGAATGTTATTCCCTAAAGCTAACTTTGATGTGCATCTGAAATGCCCTCAGTCACTCCCATACAGGATATTGAACTCCTTGCTTGATATCCATCTGCCTAGCTTTCTTCGAAGTGCACCTCAAGCATCATCTACCAGACTAGCCCTTTCCTGATTCTCCAGCCATTAGTGCCTCCCCACCTTCCTCCAAATACTATATTCCCATATTCATTTTGTGCTTTTCACACACACACACACATATATATATATATATATATATATGTATATATATATATATGTATCTATCTATCTATCTATCTATCTATCTATCTATCTATCTATCTATATATAAGCTGTCTTCCCCACCAGAGTGTACTCTCCTTGAGAACAGAATATGCCTTATTTTGTCTTTTTTTTTGTTTCGTTTTGTGGAGTCCCTATCACCTCTCACAATTCCTGGAGTAATGTAGGTGCTTCATTTGTTTGCTATTTGGCAGATTGATCAGAGAGATGCATTATCATTTTTACTTGTGTTTCCTACAGCTCCTGAAGGCTTCCAAAAAACCTGTGAGAGAGGGAATGTATGAGGAAAGAAAGGAAATAAACATTTATTTAGTGCCGAAAACAGATCAAACACTGTGTCAAGGACTGTACAAATACTATCTCAATAAATAAAATGCCAGGTATTTTATGTCATTATATACATAGGGAAACTGAGGGTCTGAAGGTGACGTGACTATGATCACATAGCTGGCATGTATTAGAGGAGGTATTTGAACCCAGTACTCCTGTGTTCAAGTCCAATAATCTATTTACTATGACGCATTTCTTCTTCCATTACATATGAAGCATGATTTAAAATTTCCATTGCTGGACAAATAGATTTTTTAGAGCTAAACCTCTAGGCCAAACAATTGACACTGTCTACAAGTCATCTAAAGTTTTTTTTTTCTACTTTACAACACTTTTCTTCCTCACATGATCTTTTTAAATAAATATTTTGCTTTCAAAACCCAATTCATGGATGTTTCTATTCTGGTTCTCCTTCAACATTACCAAGGGAATAGAATGTAATGGACCCTACAGAAATTCCTCTTTGGGATGACATGTAGAGCTTTGGGGAAAGCTGATTACCAAGCGATTTCAGGGCAGTTTCCATTACAGTTTCTCAATTCACTAGGGTAAGCATCCCATTGCTGAGAAGAGCCTGAGGGACTAAAGAATTTGCTTACACACTTGGACTATTATTCCCAGAAAAATGGATTAGAAAATCAGGGAATAATATGGAGGAAGATTTATTTACTCGGCCCTCACACCATCCCTTCCCTCCATTTTGAAAAGTATACACACACACACACATCATAAAGAAGGAAATATACATATATATATATTTACATATATACATATACATATATGTGTTAACAGTATAAAGAAGCGAGTTAAAGAAATTGTAGCTCATATTTATAAGTAGAGACTCAAAGTATCTATGACAGGTTGGAAGTAAGAGAGTGAAAACAGAAGGGACCTTGTTTCATAAGACCTGAGCTATAATCTCATACTACCTATATGATCTTGGGCTAGTTGGTAAATTTCTCTGGGGCCCCAATTTCCCCATCTGTAAAATATGAATGTTGGACCAGATGACCTCTCAGGACCTTATTACTTGTAGGTCTCTGATTCTGAAGTATGGGGAATACAGATTCAGTACTTACTTTTTGAAAAAAAAATTACTTTTAGTTTACAACATTCAGTTCCAGTCTTTTGAGTTCCAAATTCCCCTCCTCCTCCACCCTCCCCCCACCCATGGCAGCATGCAATATGATATAAATTCTACATAGACCTTCACATTAAAGATTAATCAAGTTGTACAGAATTATAACCATTGGAATGAACAATGCAGAAGAAGAAACAAAACAAAACAAAGCAAAAAAGAGAGAACAAGTAGTTTGCATCAATCTACATTAAGACTCCATAATTATTTCTCTGGATGTGGGTAGCCTTTTCCATCATGAGTCCTTTGGAGCTGTCTTATAACCTTGTGTTGCTGAGAAGAGCTTAGTCTACCAAAATTAGTCATCACAGATATGATTATCTGTAACTATGTGCAGTGTTCTCCTGTTTCTGCTCCCCTCAATCAGCATCAATTTAGACTCTCTAGGTTATTATGAAGCCTGTCTGCTCCTCATTTAAAAAAAAAAAATTTAACATTTATTTACTTTTAGTTTACAACATTCAATTCCACAATCTCTTGAGTTCCAAATTTTCTCCCCATCCTCCTTTTCCCCCTCACCACCCCCTTGCAGGCATGCAATCTGATATAGGTTCTACAAATACCTTGCCATTAAAAATTAGTCAAGTTGTAAAAAGAGTTATAACCAATGAAGTGAACAATGAGAAAGAAGGAACAAAACAGAAAAAGAAAAGAACAAAATAAAGTAGCAAGTAGTTTGCTTCAATCTGAATTCAGACTCTGTAGCTCTTTTCCTGGATGTGGATTTCCCTTTTCGTCATGAGTCTTTCAGAGCTGTCTTTATAGCGTCACATTGCTGAGAGGAGCCCAGTCTAGCAAAGTTAGTCATCACAGATACAATGCGTCTGTAATTGTGTACAAAGTTCTCCTGGTTCTGCTCTCCTCATTCAGCATCAGTTTATGTGAGTCTCTTGAGGTTATTATGAAGTCTGTCTGCTCCTCATTTCTTATAGCATAATAATATTACATTATATTCATATTCCACAACATGTTTAGCCATTCCCCAATTGAAGGGCATCCCCTTAAATTTCCAATTCTTTGACACCAGAAAAGAGCTAATATAAATTTTTTGTACATACAGGTTCTCCTCCCACATGTATGATCTCTTTGGGATATAGCCCTGGAAGTGGTATTGGTGGGTCAAAGAGCATACACATTTTTATAATACTTTGAGCATAGTTCCAAATTGCTCTACAGAATGGGTGAATCAGATCACAACTCCACCAACAATGCATTAGTATTACAATTTTCCCACATCTTTTCCAACTTTTATCATTTTCCTGTTTTGTCATCTTAACCAATCTGAATGTGATATGTGGTACAAGGAGTTCTTTTGATTTGCATTTCTCTAATCAATAGTGACTTGGAGCATTTTTTCATATGCTTATAGATATCTTTAATTTCTTCCTCTGAAAACTGCCTGTTCATATCCTTTGACCATTTATTAATTGGGGAATGACTTGTATCCTTATAGATTTGACTCAGTTCTTTGTATATTTTAGAAATGAGGCCTTTATCAGAGACATTGATTATAAAAATTCTTTCCCAATTTTTCACTTCCCTCCTAACGTTGGTTACATTGGCTTTCTTTTGTACAAAAACTTTTCAATTTAATGTAATCCAAATTATCCATTTTGCATTTCATAATCCTCTCTATCTCGTTTGGTCATAAATTGCTCTCTTTTCCATTAATCTGACAGGTAAACTATTCCTTTCTCTCGCATAGATTCAGTACTTCCTTCCACCAAAGCAAATTGTAACTGACTGACCTCTAACTGAGCACTCTTTTTAACATAATTATAGCTAGCTTTTATATGATACAGCATACACCTGCACAATTCTGACCCACATACACACATATACATACACCCATACACACACAAATGCATATATCTAGGTGACTCAGTGATTAATGGGTCTAGAGTCAGGAAGACTCAAGTTGAAATCTAGCCTCTGACATAGGATCATACCACAAGGAACTGTCTAAGACTAAATTTGAACTCAGGTCTTACTCATTTCAATTTCATCATTTTATCCACTGTACCATTGACTATGTCTGTCTTTTTTTTTCTAATACTATAACATAAAATAAGAAGGGAATTTTGTAAATTCTTCCTATTTCATCTGAAGGAAATTTATAATAAAAAATCTACTCTATTTAAAATAGCATAATCCAAAGGTAAATAGGTAAAGAACAAAAAGATAAAATAAAGGGGCCCTAGAGATGAATTATATTTTTAAATAAGTTTTTTATGACTTGGGGGAATGGAAGTTCTTTTGCTCAAAAAATGATTGGGGCCACTTTTGGTCTTTTGACATTAAACATGGATAATAATTTCATATTTGAAATCTGTATTTCTCAGGTATTCAGTACCCAAGCATTTGAAGAAAAGGTTCATCAGTTTTGTAAGTTTCTCATCTTTAAACCAGATTGACCTCTTTTGACAGATCTTTTGACAGTGACTCACCACCAATGAATAGCCATAGGCCTTTTTCAAAGAACCTCAATAATACCAGAGAGATGAAGAGGATATGAAAAAGAAATTAAATTTCTATGAAGCATGGTCCAAAAAATAATTTAAGACTTTACCTCTGAGGGTTTTTTCTAGGAAAGTAAAAACAGTTGGGTGCCTTCTGTTTGGAATTGGCCTCAAGCTGTCCATAAAATACTTCGAGAGTGGAGAGGGAGGAGGGTTGCCTCAGAGTAGTTTAACTATTCTGACCTTTAAAAATATGTGAATGTAAAGCTAGAAAGGTATAATGTAGTGGGAAGCTTTAGAACTCAGGATCCAAAAATCTCACTCATCATCTAAGTTACTCATACATCATTGGCTATGTTTGGGCAAGTCATATGTCTCCTTATTCTTTGGGTTTCTCCCCTATACAATGACAGATTGAATTAGAGGATGATAAAAGATGTCTTTAAGATCCTGGTTTTAAGATCCCATGAGGGACAGGGGTCATCACCATAATTAAATCCACATCAAAACCAACCTGAATTATTGGCTGTTTCCATTATCTATTTAGCTTATACCCTCCCACATGTGTCGAATTGCTCTCTTTTTACCCCTACCTCATATTTCCCTTCTATTCCTTTTCAAAATTAAATGAAATTTAAAAAAATTACCAAGTATTTATTTTCTTCTCTCCCATCTCTCAACCAATGGGTAAAACAAAAAAGAAATTAAAAAAAAAACACATTGTAACAAAATGCACAGCCAAAAAAAAAGAAATCCCTATATTGACCCTAAATATTTTGGCATGTTGAGTCCATCACACCTCTGTTAGAAGATAGGTAGCAATCTTCATCACTAGTCGTGTAGTATCATGATCAAGTTGCCCATGGACAGCTTGAGGCCAATTCCAAGCATGGTATCTGCTCCATTATGTCTAGAAACTCTGTGGAAACACCAAAATATTTTGTACCTTCAAACTGTTACTTGCTATGTCATGTATCAGTGTGTTTATTCCTTAAACATACAAAAAAGAAGAAAATATTTCCCATATGTATTTGACAGGTAGCAATTACATGCCTCTATTTGAAACAGTGTTGTCGTTTTCAGGGGGAGACAGGGAAAAGTTTTGCCATCTGTGTTGAAATAATATGAAATTTGATATTTTGCTGTTAATATATGAAAATGAAGATGGAATTAAATAATTTCAATTAGTGCAGCAAATAATAATTTTAGAGGACTGATGGGTTAACATACCTATCCGTGGAGAAGGGGTGAATTATAGGTATAGAGGCGGGCATGCATTTTTCTGTTATGACCAATGGGTTGACTTATTATGTTCAGTGTACTTGTTTATTTTGAGAAAATGACTTTTCCTTGTCTTTTATTTGTTTGTTTGTCTTTTGGCAGAGTCAAAAGCATAGAAGTGAATTGTGCCTGGGGAGACACCAGTCCTACTCTGACCGTGACCAGGTGCCAGAGAAGATAGGGTACTAGACTGGCAGTCAGGAAGACCCAAGTTCAAATTCTTCCTTAGATTATGTGTGACATTGTACAGGTCATGTCACCTCTCTCAGATTCAGTTTCCTCATCTCAAAATGGTAAATAATAATACTGTCCTCACAGAGTTATTGAAAGGATCAAACAAGAAAACATATGGAAGATATTTTTCAAATCTTCAAGTGTTATAGAGATTTTAACTATCATTATCATTTTGTGTTGGGGCAGATACTTCGAAGGGACATTGATGTTAAAAATAAAAGTACTGAGAATCAACAAAGTATTTTAATTTAAAAACATAATAAAAATAAACAAAGGAAAAACAGATTTCATCAAAATAAACAACTTGACTATACAGTTGATTTTTCTTGACCTTGATTTAGAACTACTGTGCTCATTCACCAAATACAGATCATCTTGGTTTTTGTTTTGTTTTTCTCCTTTGTTATCTAATGCTGAATAACTCTATAACTGTATACATTTTTCCTAACAAGGTCAGCATCCACATACCACCCATATTCCAGGCTTTCTATGAAATAGTGAAAAAGCTATTCATACTGTCAATGGTCCAGAGGACAGATAGATGGATGTAGATATATTGTCAGACACAGATTACATAGATAGATAGATAGATAGACAGATAGATGATGGATGAAGAGATGGATATAGACACAGACAAATAATTGATGACAAATAGATGAACCTAATAGGTATATATACTACATATGTAGTTGTATGTGTGTGTGTATATACATATATATACACACACACACACATGTGTGTATGTATGTAACATATATGCACACCTATACACATCTGTTTCAAGAAATTCAATGGGCAGCTGGGGAAGTCAGGTTATAGGTCAGGAGAGGAGTTATGGCTGGATAAGGTGATTTGGGAATTACCAGTTCAGAGATGATAATTGAATTCATGGAAACTAATAAGATCAAGAAGCACATTTATACAGCCCTTTAAAGTTTGGAAAATGCTTTATATATTTCATCTTGACAACCCTGGGGAAGACTTGTGATATTTATATATTGTTTGTTATTTATCTTTCATTTTCTAAGAGAATCAATGATGTCTTGAATCCTGTGTGAATTGAATTTAAGTGAGGCAGAGTTGCCCAAAGTTGTTAGCCTCAATCTCTCTTTCAGGGTCATCACAGTCCAGTGGCAAGATAACATTCAAGACAATTGGAAACGACCTGGGATGCAGAGGATGACTTTGAACTCTTTGATATCTGACCAGGCTTTCCTGGCTTCACAGCTCCTGCATCAGCTGCCTTCATGACCATTAGAAAAAATTGTCCTTGTCTGCCCATTCTCTAAGTGGAAGTCTTCACACGTTTGGCAAAGACACGCTTCCTCCCCCCTCCCCAGCCCAATTCAACAATGAGTTTGAAACCTCTCAGTTACCCTCAACTTGGTTAGGTCCATCTGCCCAGATATCTATATATCTATATCTATATCTATTTCTATATCTATATCTATATCTATATCTATATCTATACACACATATACACACACACATATTTATTTATTTGTTTGTTTGTTTGTTTGTTTTCTGGGATGTGCCCACTACACCTGCTACAATTTCTTGGAGCCACAGGTGAGGAGGTGAGTGTTGAGTAGACATCAAAGTTGGATAAACAGCACTGAAGAGGGCTGAGGCCTGATATCAGAAGTGCTAGTCTGCCTTGAACACCCCATATACAATTCATATATCACAAATGAGGAAACTGAGGCAAACAGAGGTTAAGTGGCATGGCCAAAGTAACACAATTAGCAAGTGTCTGAGGCAGGATTCAACTTCAGGTTTTCTTCTCTTCGAGTCCAGATCTCTAGCAACTATGCAGCTAGATGTATCCAGATGCCATTATTATTATTATCTACTGGATATTTGACACTGCATGTCCTAGAGACATCTTGAGTCTAACATTTCCAAAGCAATTTTCTTCATAAAGATTAAAGTAGTCTTTTAAGCAGATTGCCTGTTACCCCAAACCCATCTCCCTCTTTGTTTCCTTTTATATATTCTGACTCCAATTAGAATGGAAGCTTTTTGAGGGACCAATATTTTTGGTTTGTATTTCTGTCCCCAGAGCTTTGTACGTTGTCTGGCACATAGTGATTAATAAATACTTTCTCATGTAACTCAGCCCTATATTCCCAGCCCATGGAACAATTGGTGATTCTCCTATTGGTGCTTTCTCTTCAAAAAACTTTTGTCCTTTCCTGTCTTGTATCTATTTGCATTTTTCTCTCTTTCCCTCCTCCACCCACATTTTTATATGTGTATGTGTGTCTATATGTATGTATATATATATATGTACATATATATCTGCTTATAAATACACATACATTATATATAATATTCTCTCCTGATACACTGTAGTCTCCATGACAAAAGGCAATATTTCATTTTCATGCTTGTACCTCCACTCCAGCACAGTACTTTGTACATTGTAGCTTCTTAATCCATGCTTATTGATTGATAGAACTGGTCAGAGAATGTGGATTTGAATCCTAGTTTGTCAATCATTTAATTTCTCACTTTCCCCATTTGTGCAATGAAGTGTTTGGACTGAATGACCTCTAAGATTCATGCCAGTTTAAGAGGATGTGGCATATAGAAGGGAAAGCATGGCTCTTGTTCAAAGTACAGCTAGTCCTAGCGTTTGAAAGATTAGGCTGGCAGTTATATCCAGACACATTCTGCCCAACACCATCAATCTGTGCCTTGATGCCATAATGTTGAACAGAAAAGCATTGCAAGGGGCAGTGAATTCTGTGGGAATGCTATAAATGTTATAAATGGGCCATTGACCAAATGATGTGACATCAGGGGACTTTCACTTTATAGTCTGGTGGCGTTATAATCTACTAATGATTCTATTATGGGAAGATGTTGCCATAAGCTACTTTCTGCAAGATGGGACTGTGCTATTGGGAATGGAGGGGAAGGAGATGGAAATCAGTCAAGCCAGTAGAAACATCTGGGATGAGCTCCTATGTTTGACTCCTGGCTCAGCTATTCATGACTAAACTCCAATGTTTCCCTATCATCTTTTGGATAAAATATGAACTCTCATTTTTAAGTACTTTACAACCTAGTCCCTACCTAGCTTTCTAGTCCCTTCCCATTCCCTGCAGTTCAAACTGTCCTTTTTTGCTTTCTCTCACACATGAAGCTCTATCTACCATGGATTTGCACTTTGTTTGGTGTTTGCCTTTTTAGTTTTTTTATGCTTATTCATTGAGTATTGAAATACTACCTATTTTACTATTTTTAATAAGAAAAAAAATACTTTTGGACCCCTAAATCTTAGCATCTCAATTAAATTCAATAAACATTTATTAAGTGCCTACCATATTCTAAACTTTGCAATAAGTACTGAGGATACAAAAAGAGGCAAAAGAGAGTGTCTTTAATCTAACAGGGAAGATACAATGCAAACAATCTATCTATCTATTTTTCTATCTATCTATCTATCTATCTATCTATCGCTATGGCTCTGTATATATACATATACATGCATACAGATGCACACGTGTGTGCATGCATGTGCATACACACATACATATATGTACATGTAAATATATGTGTATATGCACACATGTGTATAAATGTGTATATGCACACATGTGTGTATATACTCACAGAGAATAAACAGGAACCCTTCGGCCCACTAAATATTCTCAATTATTTGAATGGATTCTCATATAGCATAGGCTTGAGCCGTCTCTCTATTCTAAACACTAAATTCTCAACACAAAGTCCTTCCTAACATGTAGGAGCAATGAGTGATCTTAAAACATATTAGTTACAAAATGAAATGTACTATGTATAAAGTAACAGCAATGTAGTAGTAAGATGATCAGCTGTGAATGACAGCTATCCTGAGCAACACAATGAACCAAGACAGCTCTGCAGGACTTATGATGAAAAATGCTATCCACGACCAGACAAAGAACTGATGGTGTCTGAATATAGATTGAAACATACTTTTTCTTGTTTTTTGT
>JAQQSU010000044.1:63211-89108 GCA_028627135.1 Pseudochirops cupreus
ATTGCTGGGTCAAAGGGTATGCAATTATTTATAGCCCTTTGGGCATAGTTCCAGATTGCTCTCCAGAATGGTTGTATCAATTCACAACTCCACCAACAATGCATTAGTGTTCCAATTTTTCCACATCCTCTCCAGCATTTGTCATTTTCCTGTTTTGTCATCTTAGCCAATCTGACTGGTGAGATGTGGTACCTCAAAGGTGTTTTGATCTGTATTTCTTGAATCAGTAGTAATTTAGAGCATTTTTCCATATGCTTAAAGATGTCTTTAATTTTTGCCTCTGAAAATTGCCTGTTCATATCCTTTTCCCATTTATCAATTGGGAAATGACTTGTATTCTTATAAATTTTACTTAATTCCCTGTAAATTTTGGAAATGAGGCCTTTATCAGAGACACTGGTTGTAAATATTCTTTTCTCAATTTCCCACTTCCCTATTAATCTTGGTTACATTGGCTTCGTTTGTACAGAAACTTTTCAATTTAATGTACTGAAGGTTATCCATTTTGCATTTTATAATGCTCTCCAATTCTTCTTTGGTCATAAAGTCCTTCCTATTCCATAAATCTGACAGGTAAACTATTCTTTGCTTCCCCAGATTATTTACAGTATCAGCCTTTATACCTAGATCATGCACCCATTTAGACTTGACTTTGGTGTATGGCGTTAGATAAAGTTGTGGATTTTTGAAAGTATGTTTTAATTTACATTCAGACTCCATCAGTTCTTTCCCTGATGGTAGATAGCATTTTTTTATTATAAGTCTTTTGGAATTGTCTTGGATCATTTTGTTGTTCAGAATAGTTAAGTTATTTAGAGTTGATCATCGTTCAATGTTGGTATTAGCATACACAATATTCTACTGGTTCTGCTCATTTCACTTTGTTCATATGTTCTTCCTAGGTTTTTCTGAAATTACTCTGTTCATTATTTACTGTAGCACCACAGTATTCCTTAATAATTACAAACCACAACCTGCTCAGCCATTCCTCAACTGCTGGATATCCCCTCATTTTCCAATTCTTCATTGCCACCAAAAAGAGCTGCTATATATATTCTTGTATAAAGAGATCTTTTTTTTCCTTTTTCTTTGATCTCTTTGGGATGCATACATAGTAATGGAATTACTGGGTCAAAGACTATGACTAGTTTTATGCCTCTTTGTGCATAATTCCAAATTGCTCTCCAGAATGATTGGATCCGTTTACAACTTCACCAACAGTCCATTAGTGTCTCAATTTTTCCACACCTTTTCCAACATTTTATTTTTTTTCTGTCCTATTAACAAACCTGATAGCATGAAGTGGCACCTCAGAATAGTTTTAATTTGTGATTCTCCAAACAATGGTGATTTAAAGCATTTTTTTCATACATCTGTCGATAACTTCAATTTCTCTAAATACTGCCTCTTTATATCCTTTGATCACTTATCAATTATGGAATGACTACTCTTTTTTATAAATTTGACCCAGTTCTCTATGTATTTGAGAAGGTAGTTCTTTATCAGAGAATATTGCTGTAAAAATTTTCCCAGTTTCTTAAATCATACTTTATCCAGAGTATAGTCAATCCTGAAGTTTGTGAAATTGTTTTTTTTTTAATTTGTTTTCTTTTTCGATATTAACTCTTTTATTCTGAACTTAAACAGAAAAAAGAGGGTATTTCCATATATGCCAGAACACAAAGAGGATTCTGTATAAAACCATAAAACTCCATGTCATGTCATTTACCTTTTGAAAGGGCATATAATAGTCTCCTTGCAGGGGCGGGGGAGAGCCAAGATGGCCAACTAGAAGCACAAACTTGGCTTTGGCTCCAACTCCAAACAATTCCAATACCTCTTAAAAATGATTCTAAACAAATTTTAAAGCTACAGAACCCACAAAGTGACAGAGAGAAACAAACCTCCCACTGAAGACAGCCAGCAGGACAACAGGAAAGGTCTATCACAGCTCACTGGGAGCTGAGAGCAGTCCTGCAGGAGCCAGACAGTTCCAGCCCCAGTGTGGCCCTGACCAGAAGTGGCCAGAGCAGACTTCAAGAGAGTAAACAAAAAGTAGCTGTGGCAACTTCCAGGCTTCTCAAGGCATAAACACCAAAGACAAAGTAAAAGGTCAGGGTGGAACTTTTTTGGAACAGGGGTGAACAGAAGAGCAAGGTCTGGCTGCTGCCTCTGGGGTGAGAAGTAGCTACAGTTCCACATGGCTGCCTCAGGAGCTCCTAGCTTGCAGATTGTAGGGAGATCAATCAAACTTTTAGAGGATAATCACTCTTGCTTTAACCTGATTGGATTGGATTGCTGTCTTGATGGTGGTCCTGGGATATGGGACCAGTGAGCCAGAGCTTGTGGGAGCTATAGAGATGGCTCCCTCCTAATAGCTCTAGCAGGTGCAAAAACCCTAATGATTTAGGACAAAGCTCTCACCATTCTGGAAACAAGTGTTCTACCATGGTGAAGAGCTCAAAAATCAATTAATTGGCTGGCAATATGAGCAAACAGAGAAAGCCCAAATAGATGATAGAATCCTTTTTTGGAGACAAAAAGGATTAAGGCATGGAGTGGGAGGAAGTCATTGAAGTCAGAACTCCTGCATCAAAAGCTTCCAAGAAAAATATAAATGGATTACAGGCTATGAAGGAGCTCAAGAAAGATTTTGAAAAGCAACTAAGAGAACTGGACGAAAAATTAGAAAGAGAAATTAGAATGATGCAGGAAACTCATGAAAGGTGAGTCAACAGCCTGTTAAAGGCGACCCAAAAATACTGAAGAAAATAACACCTTGAAAAATAGACTAACTCAAACAGCAAAAGAGGTCTAAAATGCCAATGAGGGGAAGAATGATGTAAAAAGCTGAATTTGTCAGATGGAAAAAGAATTTCAAAAATTCACTGAAGAGAATATCTCCTTCAAAATTATATTGGAGAAATTGGAAGCTAATGACTATGAGAAATCAAGATACTATAAAAGAGATTGAAACAAATGAAAAAATAGAAGGCAATGTGAAATATCTCATGAGAAAAACCACTGACCTGGAAAATAGATCCAGGAGAGACAATTTAAAAATCATTGGACTACCTGAAAGCCATGATCAAAAAAAGAACCTAGACACAACCTTTCGAGAAATTATCAAGCAAAATTGCCCCAACATTCTAGAACCAAAGGGCAAAATAGAAATGTAACGAATTGAATGATAATTTCTTGAAAAATATCCCAAAAAGAAAACTCTTAGTAACGTTATAGCTAAATTCCAGAGTACCCAGGTTAAGGAAAAAATACTGCAAGCAATCAGGAAGAAATAATTTGGTATTGTGGAAGCACAATCAAGACAACACAAGACCTAGCAACTTCTACATTAAGGTATTGAAGGGCTTGGATTATGATATTCTGGAGGTCCAAGGAGCTAGGATTAAAACCAAGAATTACCTACCTGGCAAAACTGAGTATAATGCTTCAGGGAAATATATGGTCATTTAATGAAATAGAAGCTTTTCAAGCATTCTTGATGAAAAAAAAAACAGAGCTGAACAGAAAATTTGACTTTCAAATATAAGAAGCAAGAGAAGTGTGAGAAGTTAAAAAGGAAAAAGAAATCATAAGGAACTTATTAAAGTTGAACTATTTACATTCCCACATGGAAAAAACTTTTCTCAGTATGAGGATAGTTGAAGAGAATATATTTGCATACATGCATATTTGTCTATGTATAGTAGGGTGTAGGTGTGTATAAACACGTATGTGAGTGTGGATATGTGTGTATTATAAAGTTTTTTTTATTTATAACTTTTTCTCGGTATGACTACTCCTTGTGGTTCTTCTCACTTCACTTGGCATCACTGCATGTTTCCTAGAATTTTTCCACTTCATCTTTTTATTTCTTTTGATATGATAACATTCCATTATATTTATACAGCATATTTATTCAATCATTCCTTAACTAATGGGTGCATACATTTATATTCCAATTCTTTGGTGTAATTTTCTCTACCTTTTAAAGTCAATAATGGGATCAAAAAATGTATTTTGCTTTCAAATTTTCTCCTCAGAATTATTCTCTTTTTAATATTCCTTACCCCTCCCTAATATGTTTTCCTCTTAACAGCTCTACATCAAAAAGTGCATATTTAACCATTTATTGTTCTGCTTAGATAAGAGTGATTTTCATCTCATGTTTCTTGCCCTCATCTTTCTTCTGCATTTTTGTAATATTCTTCCTGTGCACCATGATTATAAGAAATATCATTACAACTCTTTCTTCTTTATTTCCATGCTAGTGTAAAGCATTCACTTTCCCTTTTCTTTCCTAAACTGAGGTCTCTTTTTGTTGTTGTTGTTTAGCCCATAAGATTCCCTTTGAACTCCTGAAGATTTTGAAGACACAGGGGGCAGAGTCAAGAAGGCAGCATAGAAACAGGAGAATTCCACCAGCTCCTGGCATAACCACCTCAAATACCTATAAAATAAGACTCCAAACAAATTATAGAGCTTCAGAATCCACAAAAATGACAGAAAAACACATCTCCCTCTGAAGGCAGCCCAGCAGGTGGTCATTGCAGCGCACTGGGAATAGAGCCCAGTTCCATGTGGTTTCAGCCCCAGGGCATCCAGGAAAAAGCCATGACTGGAGCCTTCAGGAGAAGTAGATCCTCAGCAGCTGTGGTGGTTTCCAGAATTACCAACACATAAGAACCAAGGACAAAGAAAAAGGTCAGTGGAACTCAGCTAAATTTGGGGGAGAGGATCCAGCCAAACTGCCTCCAGAGGTAGAAGCAGTCTGAAGCTGTGGCCCTGCAGCTGCCTCCACATGGCTGCTTCAGAGCTCTTGGCCTGCAGATTGCAGGAGGGCCAAGTGATAATTCAAAGGCTAAGTGCTCTTGCCTTGGGCTGCCTGGATCAGGATCTCAGTCTTGAGTGGTGGTCCTGAGGTACATGATCAGTGAGCCAAAGCTGGTGGGGCTGCAGAAATGGTAGCCCCCTAATAGCTCCAGCAGCTGTGAAAACCCCAGTGATTTGGGACAGAGCTCTCCTCTGTGAAAGCAGAGTTCTATGGAAACCAAAAGACAAGTAATTGACTGGCAACATGAGCAGGCAAAGGAAGCAAAGCAAGCCCAGAAATCCAACTTTAGATTCCTTTTTCGGGGACAAAAAGGAAGAAAACATGGAATAGGAGGAAGACAACACAGTCAGACAACAGACAACACACCAAAAGCTTCCAAGAAAAATATGAACTTGATAGAGGCCATAGAGGAGCTAAAAAAGGATTTTGAAAACCAAATAAGAGAAGTGGAGGAAAAATTGGGGAGAGAAATGAGAATGATGCAAGAAAATCATGATAAGAGAGTCAACAACCTGACTGAAGAAAGTAACACCTAAAAAAATAGATTAACTCAAATGGCAAAGGAGGCCCAAAAAACCGATGAGGAGAAGAATGCCTTAAAAAGTCAAATTTGCCAGATGGAAAAAAAATCTCAAATGCTTTTTGAAGAGAATAATTCCTTCAGAATTAGAGTGGAGCAAATAGAAGCAAATGACTCTATAGGAAATCAAGATACTATTAAACAAATCCAAACAAATGAAAAAATAGAAGGCAATGTGAAATATCTCCTTAAAAAACCACAGACCTGGAAAATATATCCAGGAGAGACAATTTGAAAATTATTGGACTACTTGAAAGCCATGATCAAAAAAAAAAAAAAAAAAACCTAGAAATCATCCTTCAAGAAATTCTCTAGGAAAATTGCCCTGATATTTTAGAACCAGAGGGCAAAAGAGAATTTGAAAGAATTCACCAATCACCTCTTGAAAAATATCCCAAAAAGAAAACTCCTAGGAATATTACAGCCAGGTTCCAGACTTCCCAGATCAAGGAGCAAATATTATAAGCTGTCAAGAAGAAACAATTTGAATACTGTGGAAACACAATCAGGATAACGCAGGATCTACATTAAGGGATCAAAGGGCCTAGAATGTGATATTCTGGAGATCAAGGGAGCTAGGATTAAAACCAAGAATCACCTACCCAGCAAAATTGAGTATAATGTTTCAGGAGAAAATATGGTCATAATGAGGTAGAGGACTTTCAAGCATTCTTGAGGAAAAAACCAGAACTGAACAGAATATTTGACATTCAATCACAAGATGCCTGAGAACGTAAACTTGGAAAAGAAATCATAAGGAACTTATCAAAGTTGAACTATTTATATGCCAACATGGACAAATGAGAACTGTAACTTGTGAAACTTTTCTCAGTATGAGGATAGCCAAAGGGAATATAAATGTATATATGTATGTGTATATATATATATATATATATATGTATGTATGTATGTATATATGTATGTATGTATGTATGTATATATATATATGTATGTATGTATGTATATGTATATGTATGTATCCACATACATCTGTATAAGAGGGTATATATGCATATGAATACATGTGTGAGTGTGTGTATTTATGTGTATATAGACAGAGGGCCCAGGATCAAATGAATAGGAAGGGATGATATTTTAAAAGATGAAATTAAGAGGTTGGAGAGGAATAGAATGAGAGGAGACAGGGAGAGACAGAATGGGGTTAATTATCTCTTATAGAACAGGCAAGGGATTACTATTACAATGGAGGGGAAGAACAAGAAGACAAAAAGGGAATGAGTCAACCTTACTCTCATTGAATTTGGCTTAGGGAGAGAATGGCATATGCTCTAAATTATATATCTTTCCTGACAGGAAAGTAGGGAGAATGGGGATGAGAGGGGGGATGATAGAGGAGAGGACAGGTTGGGGGAGAGGGTTGTTAGAAGCACACACTCTTGTAAAGGGACAGGGACAAAGGAGATAATAGAACAAATGGAGGGCAGGATAGAAAGGAGGGAAATATAGTCAGTGTTACACAATATTTCCATTGTGGAGATGTTCTGTATTACTACACATGTATGGCCTGTGTTGAATTACCTGTCCTACCTGTGGGGGTGGGTGACAAGGGAGGAAGGGAAATAATCTAGAATTTAAATTTCTTAAATCAAATGTCAAAAATACGTACGTATGTATATATGTATATTACTATTATTGTTGTTGTTGTTATTATTATTATTATTATTATTATTATTTACATGCAACTGGGAAATAAGATATACAGCCACTGGGACAGGGAGATCCATCTTGCCCTATCAGAAAGTCAGAGGGGTGATAGGGGAGGATGTAGGATAGAGCAGATTGGGGGAGGTGGCATACCATCGGATCGCTATTTTGGGGGGTTGGATAGGGGAATGATGGGGAGAAAATTCGTAACTCAAAATCTTGCAGACATCAATGATGTAAACTTAAAAATAAACAAAAGTTAATTTAAAAAAAAAGACTTTGAAGACACACTGAAGAAATCAGTGAAGAAAACTCCCACTGTTAAAATGTTCTCTCCATATCATCCCACAATGTCTTCAGTTTATTAGGGGTAAAATTGCATAAATAAGTTTGTCTTGAATCTTACCTTTGTATTTCAAAGTTTCTACGTGTTTTTTTTTCCTTTATCAATAAACATCTTTTCCTTCTTCCCACTTACCCTCTACCCCTCTCCAAGTAGGATGATATTCAGTTTTGCAGACTAAGCTGTTATGGTTGTAAACTCACATTTCTTGCCCCTTGGGAATATTATTTTACAAAATCTCCTCTCATTTTTGGTTGTATCTGCCAATTCTTGTTTGATCCCAGCTGTGGTTCTTTGGTAATTGGATTGCTTTCAGACTGCACTATTTTTCTTTAAGATAGAAGCTCCAAATTCTGGCTATGATATTACTGAAGTTTATATTCCTGTTAAAGTTTCTTTTAGGAATTCATCAATGTATTTTTACTCTATGTTTACTTTGCCTTTGGTTTTAATAGATCTGTATACTTTTCACTTATTTATAGAAATAAAATATCTGGGATTTTTAATCATTATTTTCATGAAAACCAATGATTCTATAATTAACTCTCAACCTCTTTTCTAGGTGAACTGTTTCAATAATGTTTGATTTACATTTTCTTTTATTTTTAAGTCATTTGATTTTGTTGTGTTGTTTCATATAATCTCATGGAGTAACTGATTTTTGCTTGGAATTTTTTCATTTTTAGGATTCTATTACTTGATAAGGTTAAATGCTTTCTCTTCTAAGCAATTTACCATTTTCTTCTGAATATTTTCCTCAAAAGCTTTTACTTTTCTCTCTTTTATTTTTCAAAATAGACGTTCTTGTTGTCTTTACAGAAAATATATTTTCCTTGAGTATCTACTTGCAGATACTATGGAATTGTTCTCTTCTGGGTTATATTTTGGGGCATCTTTGGATCTGTAATATTTATGGTTCTTTAGTTTACTTCCTTAGTTCACTTCACTTCTTTAGTTCACTTAACTCTCTTTTCTTAGTTCCTAAACTAGTGGCTTGTACAATGTACAAATCTCCCTCCTCTACTTTTAAATCCACCCTGCCTAGGCTTTACTTGGCACCCTTGTATTCTTACACTGGACTGAATCCTCTAGAGCAGTGGTTCTCAACCTGTGGGTCACAACCCCTTTGGAGGTTGAACAACCCTTTCACAGGGGTCACCTAAGTCCATCAGAAAACAGATATTTCTGATGGTCTTAGGAACCGAGATACCACTCCTCTATCTGTCTCCAAGCCAGTCTGCCCACATGCAGATACACCCACACATGAGTATTAAAGGGTCATGGCATTAGGAAGGTTGAGAACCACTGCTCTAGAGTTAGATCACCTATGTCTTTGAGAATTGTCTCTATAGAGTCTTCTATGACATCATAGGACAGAATGCTAGGGAACTTGCATCCTTTGGGCCTCAGATGTTGCCATAACCACACTGGTTGCCACTACTTCTGATGACTTAAAAAATGCTGGTTGTAGATTTGTGATTACTTTGGGGCTTTGCTGGGGGAAGAGGTAGAGCAGTTTCTGTGCTTTGCAAGTATACTCAGTCTTCAGTCACATTGAGATGCTACCAAATTATTTATCTCTGCTGGTATTGACTTTGATGATATGCCCCTTTCATATTGTGTATAGAACTCTAGATGATATTTTGTACAGTTCTGAGCTAGAAGAAATCATTAGTTATATTTTATCATTGGATTTTGAATCATTGCTTAATTTATTACTGCTCTTAGGTACTTTCTGGGGTAGTTATTTTGGAGCTGGGCAATCTACTTCCTTTCAGGCTGCGTCTTGGTCAGAAGTCAGGAAAATTACATTGCTACCTGTGTGGATGAGAGATTCAAGAAGGGAGAGCTTAATTAAAAGTGCAGTAATCTGAGTGACAGATGATGAAGGCCTGACATAAAGTGCTGTCTGTATGAGCAGAAAAAATGGGGTGGGTGGGAGATATCAAAGGTAGAAAGGATGTGATTTGACAACTAATTAAATATGTGAGGAAAAGACAATGAAATTAAAGGTAACACTGAAGTTGGGAACCTGGGTGACTAGAAAGATGGTGGCATACTCAACAGTAGTAGGACACTTGTAAGGAGGTATTTTTGTTTGTTTGGGGGTGAAGGAAATATCATGTAGCAATATCTACAATCCACATGTGCCTGCCAATCCCATGTGATTCACTATATCCCAATCAAAACAAAAGGGTAAGGCAGTTGTTACTCAAGAGTCACAGGCCCAGAAGGTGAAGTTCACCCTCTGTGGGGTGTCTGTTTAAGCTATTAGATTATTTTAGTGTGATAACAGGAGAGGAGGAGGTAAGAAGTCTGTTGCTTTAAGTATCTATTCAGACATTCCATTATAATTGTCTTCAAGGGCCAAATCTTAACACAGAAGGGTGAGGTTCACTGTTTTCAATGTGGAAGGAGCCCAAATGAGGAAGTGTAGGTGAATAAGGGTAGAAGAGATTGTGTTGGAGAGGGAGTATGGGGTATAACCTCCCTTCTAATTCTCTGATTGGTTGTTTGTTTCATCACACACTTTTTGGGGTCAACTCACATTCCCCGTGGGAGCTCAGGTTCCCATCTGGAGATTAATAATGAAAAGGAAGGTGAAAATGATTAGAAAAATAAGAACAGATACATGACCTAAATAGATACCATCTTACAAAACTCCTAATACCAAGTTTAAATGAATAGATAAAAACAGTTCCAAATTATTTTCAGCTAAGCTATTCATATATAATTATATTATATTATATAAAATTATATTATATCATATAAAATAATATATTATATTAAAGATAGGAATAATGCTGGATTGAGAGCTGATTTTAGTTTAGAGTTAAAAAGACAAAGTTCCAAGACTTGTCCTTGATAGTGTGTGATACTGGCAAGTCACAACTGAGTGCCCCAGCCAACTTTCTATTAATATACAATGCATCCAGGGTACTAGTAGAAAAAAGTTCCTTACATGGAACTATCTATACCAATGAATTAACTGTTCAGTAAAAAAAAAATGAGGGACTAGATGGGGAGAGGATCAGCCTTAGAGTCATAAAAACCTGGATTCAAGTCTTTGTCTTGCCATACAAGAACTGTATGATAATGGACAAGTCACTTATCTTCCCAATATCCCATTCCAATTCTCTCAGACAATCTGCATTGGTACTGGGTAACTGAGAATGGCTGCAGTAGAAGTTCCATATATTGACACAATCACAAGTCTGCCAGTCTTCCTCTCCCCACCCAGATATGTACATGTATATGAATCATGTTTATATATTCAGTCTCAGGAAAAGGCTGAATATTTTGATACTGAGTGACCTCAAATTTTATTTGCTTAACACATTATTTTGCTTATAATTACTGGTAAGAATAACTCGAAGGACATGCAATCATGGCTAGATCGGATAGTAAAAATAGTGAGCAATTGGATTAATGGTTAAGTAAATATTCCTGGGTGTTTATATAGCACTTTCCAATATCTAACCCTCTTCTCAAAACAATCCTGTGAGGTTAGTAGCATAAATATTATTCCATTTTACACATAAGGAGTTGCTGAAGCACAAAGCTAAAATGAGAAATATCTGAGACTCAATGGCAACTTCAAAGCTCTTTCCCTTTCTACTACAACCTGGTTCCAGTTTATTTCCTTAATTTTACCATGACCTCAGATGGGAAAACTACTTGTTCTAACCTGTTATAAATGTATCCCATGGGGGGGGGGGTTGGAAGGGCTATGTGCTGTGAAAGTTATCCCCCCTCCAATTCATCCTTCCTCTGATTCTTCTTAAAACATATTCTTTGTATCATAACATCAAAGATAACTGGGCATCATAGTTCAATCATTTGTTGAAATGCATTCTTTACGGTTCAGGGGTCACATTCACTAGATCCAGCAGAGATGGAAGTGAAAAGTCAGTTCTAAGAAAGAGGTCAAAAATGCTAAGTACTTGAGACCACAAAAGCATCCCCAAAAGGGATTTCTTAACAAGGTTCAGAGTTTAAGGAGACAGGATGTCACAAGGCAAGCAATAGAATAACCTTAATCAAAAACATTCCCTGAAGCAGCCGTGTTCTTTTTCACTAACTTGATCTCGAATTTCACATTTGTAACTATTATAAAGAATATATTTTTTCCAAAAAATAATGGAACATATATATATATATATGTATATATATATATATATATATATATATATATATACACACACACATATATGTATGTATATGTGTGTATTCTTTCAAACTGCATTTATCCAGTGCCCACTTCAGGTACCAATATAATTTATACCATGTGAGCATTAACTATGCCTAACTTCAAATCTTTTGAGCTCTCCATGGTACCCGAATACAGCAGACTTTCACATCTGAAGACAATGCTATGGGGCTAGATTACAAAAAGGTGCTTCCATTGCTTCCCTGAACCAAAACCATGATCAAGTTTAATGTTTAAGATTTTGTTGATGCGTTTAATAAAGAGCTTGAAATGTGCTTATCTTCACAAAATCCAGCAGGGCAATTTAGGTTAATTAATAAGTGAATCATTTCTTGATGACTTGGAATTAGAGTATATTATAAAAGACAATGAGAAGAGGGAGCTTGGCTCCTAAGGAATTAAATGGATCCTTAATATCCAGGAAGGCTTTGATTTCACTTACAAGTGCCCTTGAAAAAGCGTGTTATTATTTAAATTTCAATAGATATTGAGTTATTTTGCTGTGATGTCTTAAGATGATAGACACACATGGCAATGGTAGTAAAATCAGAGAGTGCTAGATAGACACACATGGCAATGATAGTAAAATCAGAGAGTGCTAGATCTGAAATGCACATTTGAGATCGTCTTGTCCAGCACTCTTATTTTTACATATGTCTACACACATGTCCAATCTGGGGGCTATATTATGAAAAGATTTATTCATTGTTTCCCATTAGCAAATCATCATCATGTTCAAAGTATATATTTTGTTGACATGTTTAATAAAGAGTTTAAATGTACTTACATTTACAAAAAGGGGACAATATTGCTGATGGTTCATAGAACTGAAGAATTTTAGAGTTGGGATGATTATATCCATCTAATTGAACCCATACCGCAAAGTAAAGCCCACAAATAATCATCCAGCTTCAATTTGAAGAATTACAGGATGAAGGAAATCACATTCTCTCCAGACAGCCCATTTCAGCTTTTTTCCAAGTAGCTATTATTTGCTCACAGTCACATATGTATAGTCCATGGTAGAGCCAGTTTTAGTCCCTCAGGCTTCTGAATCATAGTCTATTTCAATTTACTATACAACTCCTGTAATATTTTGGCTACAGTTGATCTAGTAGCATAGAGTAGTGAGAACTACCTATCTTTCCATCCTCTGAACAAAATAGTTCCTTGAGGTAGCACATAGTCTCTCTCTTGTACTTCTCCTTAATGTTTTGGAAAATAATCCTACATTAATGTAAGAAAACTACTCATCTGTACAGGAGGAGTTATGGTGAACTGAAAGTGGAGGAAAAACATAATCTTCTCTCTATTGCTTTGCTGTCTTTAGACTAAAGGTTCTCAACCTGGGGTTCATTGGGTCCACACTTAACTTAAGGGACTTGTGAATTCAGATGGGCAAATTACATCTTTTTTTTCCAATGAACTCTAATTGAAATTAATGTATCTTCCCATTACTTAAGGGCATCATTCTGAAAAGTGGTCCATAGGCTTCAACAGACTGCCATGGAAAGTCACAATATGCAGAAAAGGTTAAGAATTGCTACTCTTGACTGATGGGGAGATATGGCCTGGTTGTAACACTTTTAAGAACAATGGGGAGAGGGGACATAAATTATGATGTGTCAACATAAGAAGCCAAGGAGAATGATGAAAAGCATTAAACATACTGGTAAGAAGAAATAAGTTTTCATTCTGCTTGCCACGAGAAACCCTGATTAAGTCATTCATCTTCTTTGAGCCTCTGTTTCCTTATTTGTAATATCATGACTATAAAACTCATAGTCACAACCATACAGAATTGCTGTGAGATGCAAATGAGATAATTATGTGTAAGGGACTATATAAATAACAGCTCTTGTTATTACAGGACAGCATGGAATTGACTAAAGTGCCAGTTGTAAGGTGTAAGGAAAGCTGTTTTTCTAACCACTTACAGATATTTCTTGTGTATGGTCTGATTTAATGAGAAATTCAATGCAATAAAAAAAAAATACTAAAGTGGAGATTACCCTTTAGTCTAAAGGCACATTTGTTCTGTAAACAATGAGGGTTAGAAAACCATAGGAGTGATTTTCTCCTATTGGCCAAAGGCTATGGAGTTTTGCAGAAAAAAAAAAAAAAACAGTGAAAATCCATGACGAAATTCAGTGACTAGTGATATCTACTGAACGTAGCTATATTCTAGATTAGCAGAAAAGGGAACTACTTCCAGGGATCCAGAATAACAGAATCAGAGAAATAAAGGTTGTAGTTACATTATAATTCATCTAATCCAACCCTTTCATTTCAAAAATGAGGAAATAGGCATGAGGAGGCCACATGACTTAGCCAAAATACTCTGTGCTTATCTCCTCTTTATATATTTCTATTCATTAATTTAGATTGCTATTATATATGCATATATATAATATATATATAAACTTATACTTATATGTATTCATATAAACATATGTGTATTGTATATATATGTATGTATGTGTGTGTGTGAGTGTATAATTTGTCTCCTCCACCAAGTCCTTGTGGGGAGGGATTCCCCCATTCTTTGTATCTGAGTTACTATTACAGTGCCTGGCACACAGTAGGCATGTAATAAATACTTGCTGGTTGAAGGGTGGATTACCTAAAATGATTGAGATAATAAATGTTGGAGGCAACATTTGAACCCAGTTGCTCTGACTCTGGGGTGAAGGTTCTTTCTATTGTGCTATTTTGCTTCTGACAAGAATGAATAGGCTCTGACCCTCTCCTTGAGGTCAACCCAAAGCAGCAATGTAAGTGAATGGGAATAACTGAGGAGGTACTCACTGGGAGGTCTCCCTATTTTCTTTTGGCTCTGACCAAAGTTTTATTGGCTGCCATAAATAATCCTCACCATCATGTTTAGAGTGTTGAGAGCCTTTGTGCTTGTACTAGAAATTATGGCATAACCCCTAGGGCAGGGATCCTGCCAGAATCTGGAGTCCCCACCTTGTCTATATGGGTAATGTAGAAAGAACTCATCCAGGGTATATCCTTGGCCCTACATGTCAGGAGAAAGTCTCTGACAAATTGGGTAACAGCATTAATTTAGTCCTCACTTCTGACTTATAAAGCAAAGAGCAAGTACAGCTTGCCTTCTTGCACTCATTGGTTTGTTGTTGTTGTTTTTTAACAGAGATTGAATAGCACCTATGGTATTAGGATTTGAAAAAAAATCATTTTCTGTAAATACCTTAATTTACATTCACCATTATTTTCCCCAGTATTTACATGAAAGAATGTTATTAATGTCTCTTGTTCTTTGTATTCTGTCTTTTTCCTTTCTTTTTTTCCTCCAGAATTGAGCAGAGTGCAAACACAAAGACTTAATATATTTATTGACTAACTACCATTGGTAGTAGAAACCTCTCTTGTAACAAAGAAGACGAGGTAAATAAAACCAATGGACACTGACTGCATCTGTCAATGTATGTGACATTTCTGAGCCCTAAAACCCCCATCTGTAGCACTTCTCCTGGAAAGGACACCTACCATTTGAATTGTCAAACATATTTTTAACTTAAAAAAATGTTTGATTTCCCTTTTCTAATTACAAGTGTAGTATGGGATGGTATTTAAGAATCCTAAAACCATTTCATATAGTTAAAATGTTGAACTTGAACCCAGAGGAATTGGGTTTGAATCCACTTAAAACTTTAAATTATCAGTTTTTCCATATGTAAAATGGAGTTGGACTAAATTGCCATAGAGGTCATCTCTAGCATTAAATCTATGTCAATGGTACCATTTCTGTTTGACACTGAACAAGTCATATCACCTCTCTATGTCTACTTCCTCATGGTAAATAACAGATCTTGGAAAAGGGACCTCATAGGATTGGATGAAATTGACCCCTGAGGTCTGTTCTAGCTCTAAAATTATGATCCTTTAATCCCCTAATTCAATGTCTACTATTTATCATGTGTTTACCTTTGGGACAGGCAACTCATCTGTTGGGGGGGGGTCTCGATTTCCTCATCTATGTATTGAGGACTTTAACACTGAGGTCTTTTACTAAACAGGGATCAATTTAGAAGATTTATTTGGATGAAGTGATTTTTTTTTCTATACTGCAGGATGGGAAATTAGCTAAGCAAGTTGCCAACTTTTTTCTCTTAACTTTAAGGACATGACAAGACTCAGAGATGAATCTTTAGCTGCTAAGATTCATGCTTGAAATATTGCTCCCAAACTCCTTGTAACTACCTATTTGAATATTGAATATTATGTGGGAGGGTGCAGGAGGCAATCTACTCATCTTTTCATCTCACTTAGAGATAAATTAAATTCTCTGAAAGGTAATATATGGTATGGTGTCTGCTAGATGGGGGAAGAGGAGGAGGGAGGAGAAAAGACCAGAAAAATGTCTCTTGGCTCAGTCTGAAAAGTATGCAGAGATACATTTTTGCCTGAATAGTCACAATATTTCTTGCATGGAAATTCCCTCCATAAATAAAGGATATATTTTTTTAAAGTGTCCCCCATATCAATGTATACTTCTTAGAATTCAGAACTTCAGGGGCAAAATAGTAATTAATTTCATTTAAAAATAGATAAACAATACTGAAGAGAACAATAGAAAAGCTCTACATGAACTTAGACAAATAAAAAAATAGACATAACTAAAAAATGTAAATTTAAAGGACTACCAAAACAAATCCAAAATGAATGTCACAAAATTACAATGAACAATCATTCCTCCAAAGAAGAAATATGAGAATACATTCCCACCCCAGGCATTTGCAGAGGGAAAAGGTAAATGAGCATGGTATGTTGTGCCTATTTTCTGACTTTTGTTATATTGATTTTTTTCCTCTTCTTTTCCCTTTTTTTGGACTTCAAAATATTTGATATGATGTATGGATCTCTGAAAGGGAGAGAAAGATTGAGTGAAAATATGGTAATGTATGAAAAAAGATAGCAATAGAAACACTTCAAAACATAAACTAAGATATAAATCTTAGGAAAGATATGAATGAAGAATAATTTTTACAAGTTTAAAAAATTACTTAACCTCTGCAGGTTTTCAGACTAGAAATGGACCTCAAGTTTGCACTTACTTCACATGGACAAGGTGCCAAAGCTCAACTGTTACTTAGAATGTAAAACTCCAGCTCTCAGGTAGAAATGTATGTGAACACAGCTTAAGATTGTTAGAATTGTAGAAGGTGTTGCTTACTTCAATCATTCATAACAGCTATGATTACATGAGTCTGGGTATTTTCTCCTCTTCTCATATCATAAACAACATAATTCCTTGGCAGATAGCCTTCATGAATTACTACTCCCCACCCTCCTTCAACCCTCACACCAGCTCAAAAAAAATAATAATCCAACATCCAATTGTTTATGACTGTGTCTATGAAAACACAGAATCAAAGGTATGGAAGGTTCAGATTATTAGTGGGTGGTCGATAGTGGAATGACAATGGGAGTCATTGACATTAATAATATCTACCAACTCTGAGGTCAAGTTTTGTTGCTGTTGTTTGTTGTTATTTGTCATTTAATTAGCAAGCAGTGGATATTTGGTATGAATCCTACCCAATCAAGAAGTACTTTCTACAAAATTTGCCAAAGTGGTCATCCAACCTTTCCTTGAAGTTCTAGTGATGAATTTTAGTCCTGTGTAGGAAGAGTTCTGGACTTCAAGAAAGGGGACTTGAGTTCAAATTGCATTTCTGACAATTGCTACTTGTGCGATCTTTTATAGACCTCAGTTTCCTCATCTCTAAAACTCGGGAATTTTAACTTCTTTTCCAGCTCTAAAGCTCTAAATACAGCAAACTGATGATTTCAGTGAGGAATAATAAGTCTACTGTTGCAATATCACAATCCATCTATGACTTCTCCCCTTGTACAATTCTTAGCCATACATCACCATATTCTTTTCATAGAGGATCTGTCCAAAGTTCTGGAGGCTTTTCTCTAAGTCTTCTACTACTTCATGGATACCAGCATAGAACAAAGGTAATTCATATATTATACCTCACTCATGCGACGTGACTGACTCACCTCTTTTTTTCAATCACTTGTTTTATTGATGTTAGGAAGGAAGAAAACAATTATTAAACACTCTCTGGCACTGTGTTAAGATATAATTTGATACCATCACTTAAGTACATTCAGGTTCATAAACTAGGAGGCATCCTGGATTTTTTCATTATTTCTCATCTCTCATATCTGCTGTGTCACCAAGGCTTATAAATTTCACCTTTGCAAATATCTTCCAAATGGACCCTGTTCTCTCTTCTGACACTTTCATCAATCTGGTAAAGCATCTCATCACTTCATTTCTGTACTATTTCAACATGCTGCTGGAGGGCCTTCCTGGTTCAAGTCTTTCCCTACTCTAGTCCTTCCTAAGAGCGGGTATGATAATGTTAAAACCCTATTCAATAAATTCCAGTGGTTTCCTTCTGTCTCTAGGATCAGGTATTTACTGTTTTGTTTGGCATTCAAAACCCTTCATAACCAAGCCCCCTCCTACCTTTTCAATATTCTTCCACCTTACTAGACACCACTTACTCTTTCATCCAATGACACTTTCCTCCTTGCTATTCCCCAGAGAACACTCAATATTTTTCTTTTTCTTTTCCAATTTATTTATTTTTAGTTTTCAACATTTGTTTCTACAAGATTTTGAATTACAAATTTTTCTCCCCATCTTTCCCCTACCCCCAAAATAACAAGCCTACTGAATACCTCTTCCCCCCAATCTGTTCTCTCTTATAACTTCCCCCATAAACCCCCCCTAACTTTCTAGTAGGGCAAGACAGATTTCTTTTTATTAAACTTTTGTTTATTTTTAGTTTACATCATTCATTTCCATGAGATTGATTTACAAAATTTCTCCCCATCTTTCCCCTACCCACCACCCCAAAACAGTGATCCCACTGTGTAACCCCTCCCCCAATCAGCTCTCTCTTATATCCTCCCCCATTACCCCTCTGACTTTGCGGTAAGGCAAAGTACCTGTATATTTCCCTCCTTCCTATTCCACCCCCCTCAAGTTCTATTCTCTACTTTGTCCCTGTCCCTTTACAAAAGTATATGCTTCTAACAACCCTCCCCCTACCTACAGTCCCCTTAATCCTCCCCCATCTCATCCCCTTTCTCTCTACTCTCCTGTAGGCCAAGATACCCAACTTAGAGTTTATGTCATTCCTTCCCTAAGCCAACTTCAATGAGACTAAGGTTGACCCATTCCCTTTTGCCTTCCTGTTCTTCCCCTACATTGTGACAGTTATCCCTTGCCTCTTCTATATGAGAGAATTAACCCCATTTTGTCTCTCCCTATCTCCTCTCATATTATTCCTCTCCCACCTCTCAATTTCATCTTTTAAAATATCACATCCTATTCAATAGATCCTGCACCTTCTGTCTATGTACATATATATACACACACTCACATATGTATTTGTATGCATATATACCCTCCTATATATACATATGTGTATGTATACATATATACATTTATATTCCCTTCAACTATCCTGCTACTCAGAAAAGACTCATAAGTTATAATTATTGTTTTTCCATGTTGGTATGTAAATAGTTCAACTTTGATAAGTTTCTTACGAATTCTTTTCCATGTTTACCTTCTCATGGTTCTTGTATTTGAATGTCAAGCTTTCTATTCAGTTCTGGGTTTTTCAGCAGAATGCTTGAAAGTCCTCCACCTCACTGAATGACCATATTTTCCCCTGGAACTTTATACTCAATTTTGCTGGGTAGGTGAATCTTGGTTTTAATCCTAGCTCCCTTGATCTCTGGAATATCATATTCCAGGCCCTTCAGTCCCTTAATGTAGAAGCTGCTAGATCCTGGGTTATACTGAGTGCGTTTCCACAGTATTCAAACTGTTTCTTCTTGGCAGCTTGTAATATTTTCTCCTTTATCTGGGAACTCCAAAACATGGCTATAACATCTCTAGGAGTTTTCTTTTTGGGATCTTTTTCAAGAGGTGTTCAATGAATTCTTTAAAGTTCTATTTTGCCCTTGAGTTCTCAAATATCAGGGCAATTTTCCCTAAGAATTCTTAAAGGATGCTTTCTAGGTTCTTTTTTTGATCATGCATTTCAGGTAGTCCAATAATTTTTAAATTGTCTCTCCTGGATCTATTTTCCAGGTCAGTGATTTTTTTCAAAGAAATATTTCACATTGCCTTCTATTTTTTAAGTTTGTTTGGACCTATTTAATATAGCAGTTCTCAACCTGTGGGTTATGTTCAATTTGTAACAATGAAAATGTATCCTGCATATCAGATAGATTCATAACAGTAGCAAAATTATAGTTATGAAGTAGCAACGAAAATAATTTTATGGTTGGGGGTCACCACAACATGAGGAACTGTATTAAAGGGTCATGGCATTAGGAAGGTTGAGAACCACTGGTTTAATAGTATCTTGATTTCTCATAAAGTCATTTGCTTCCATTTGCTCCACTCTAATTCTGAAGGAATTATTCTTTTCAGAAAACTTTTGAGATTCTTTTTCCATTTGGCAAATTCAACTTTTTAAGCCACTCTTCTCCTCATTGGCTTTTTGAGCCTCTTTTGCCATTTGAGTTAGTCTATTTTTAAGCTGTTATTTTCTTCAGTCAGATTGTTGACTCTCTTATTATTATTTTCTTGCATCATTCTCATTTCTCTCCCCAATTTTTCCTCTGCTTCTCTTATTTCATTTTCAAAATCTTTCTTAAGCTTCTCTATGGCTTTTAATCAGTCTACATTTTTCTTGGATGCTTTTGATGTGGGAGTTCTGACTGTGTTGTCTTCCTCCCATTCCATGTTTCGATCCTTTCTGTACCCAAAAAAGGAATCTGAAGTTGCATTGCTGGGTTTGCTTTGCTTCCTTTGCCTATTCTTGTTGCCAGTCGATTACTTGACTTTTGGGTTCAGTAGAACTCTGCTTTCAGAGGAGAGAGCTCTGTCCCAAATTGCTGGCATTTTCACAGCTGCCGTAGCTATTAGGAGGCCACTGTTTCTGCAGCCCCCACCAGCTTTGGCTCACTGAAAACACACCTCAATACCACCACCCAAGACTGTGATCCTGATTCAGGCAGCTCAAGGCAAGATCACTTAGGCTCTGAATGATAACTTGGCCCCCCTGCAATCTGCAGGCCAGGAGCTTCTTAAGCAGCCATGTTGAGGTGGCTGAAGCACCACTGCTTCAACTGCCTCTAGTCCTGGGCTAGTTGGCTGGACACTGTCTTCCACATTTATCCAAGTTCCACTGACCTTTCACTTAGTCCTTGTTTCTTATGGTTTGGTAATTCTTGTTCTGGCAGCCCTAGGGTTCCAGCTGTGGGTTCATGTGGTGCTGGTCTGGTCTCCCAGTGTGCTGCAATGAACCCCTTCTGGTCTGCCTGCCAGGCTGCCTTCAGCAGGAGTTTTGTTACTCTCTCATTTTTTGTGAGTTCTGGAGCTTTAAAATTTGTTTTGAGTCATATTTTATAGGTATTTCAGGTGGTTATGGGGAGAGCTGCAGACTTTTGCTGTTTCTATTGCAGGACAGATTTCTATACACCAGTGTTTGTGTATCTTATTTCCCAGTTGCATGTGAAAAGCAATTTTTTTTAAACATTTGTTTTTAAAACTTTGAGTTCTAGGCTTTTCCCTTCTTTCCTTCTCAAACACCTCCAATGGGAAGAAAAGCCATTCACTATAGGTTGTACATGGGTAGTTACACAAAGCATTTCCATAGTAGTTAGATTGTGAAAGACAAATTATAATTTCCTCCATCCCAACATCACCCCCATGTTGTATTTTTTCCTTTAACCCTGTCCCTTTCCAAAAGTGTTTACTTCTAACTCCCCTCTCCCCCAATCTGCCCTTCTATTATTCCCCCTCATATTCCCTTCCCCTTCTATTTTCCTGTAGGGTAAGTACCCAATTGAGTAAATATGTTATTCCCTCCTTAAGCCAAATTCAATGAGAGTAAGGTTGACCCAATCCCTTTCACATTCCTGCTCTTCCCCTCCATTGTGACAGTTTTCTCTTGCTTCTTTTATATGAGTTAATTTACCCTAATCTATCTCTCCCTTTCTCCTTCTCCCTATAAATTGCTCTTACCTCTTAACTGTATTTTTAAACATCATCCCTTCATATTCAACTCATGCTGTGCTCTCTGTCAATGTATACATGTACATACATATGCACACACTCACACATATATTTATACACACATACACCTTCCTAGACATATTATATATGTATGTATATATGTGTGTATGTATGTATGTATATATATATACTGTTTTTTTTTTATCAAGAATGCTTGAAAATCCTCTATTTCATTAAATGACCATATTTTTCCTGAAGAATTAAACTGACTTTTGCTGGGTAGGTGGTTCTTGATTTCAATCCTAGCTCCTTTGACCTCTAGAATATCATGTTGCATGCCCTTCGATCCCTTAATGTACAAGTTGTCAGGTCTTGTGTTATCCTGGTTATGTTTCCACAATACTCGTTTTGTTTCTTCCTGACAGCTTGCCATATTTTCTTCTTGACCTGGGAACTCTGGTTTTTGGCTATAATATTCCTAGGAGTTTTCTTTTTGGGATCTTTTTCAAGAGGTGATCAGTGAATTCTTTCCATTTCTATTTTTTCCCCTGGTTCGAGAATATCAGGGCAATTTTTCTTGATAATTTATTGAAGGATGGTTTCTAGGTTGTTCTTTTTTGATCATGGCTTTCAGGTAGTACAATAATTTTAAGGTCATCTCTCCTGGATCTATTTTCCAGGTCAGTGGTTTTTCCAATGAGATATTTCACTTTGCCTTCTATTTTTTTTTTCATTTGTTTGGATCTGTTTTAAAGTATCTTGATTTCTCATAAAGTCAATAGCTTCCAATTGTTCCATTGTAATTTTGAAGCAATTATACTTTCAAGTGAGTTTTTGAAATTCCTTTTCTTTCTTGCTAATTTGGATTTTTAAGTCACTCCTCCTCACTGGCTTTTTTTGGCCTCTTTTGCCATTTGGTTTAGTCTATTTTTTAAGGCGTTATTTTCTTCAGTATTTTTCGGGTCTCCTTTAGTATGCTGTTGACTCATGTTTCATGTTTTTCTTGCATCATTCTCATTTTTCTTCCCAATTTTTTCTCCACTTCTCTTACTAGATTTTTGAAATCCTTCTTGAACTCCTCTATGGCCTGTAACCAGTTCACTTTTTTTTCTTGGAACGTTTTGATGCAAGAATTCCAATGTCATTGTCTTCCTCCTGTTCCATACTTTGATCCTTTTTGTCCCCCACAAAATATTCTATGGTCTGTTTGTGCTTCCTCTGCTTACTCATATTGCCAGCCAACTACTTGACTTTTGAGCTCTTTGCCATGGTAGAACTCTGCTTCCAGAATGGAGAGAGCTATGTCCCAAATTGCTGGGCTTTTCATAGCTGCTGGAGCTATTAGGAAGGTACCCTCCCTGCTGCCCCCACAAACTCTGGCTTACTGGCCACACACCTCAGGACCACTACTCAAGAACACAATCCAGATCCAAGTAGGTTAAAGCAAGAGTGATTACCCTCTGACTGGTTGCTTGGTCTCCCTACAATCTGCTGTCCAGGAGCTCTGGAAGTAGCCATGGGGCAGCAACTGCAGCTGCTGTCCCTTCTCCCTCTCTCACGCTGGAGGCAGGAGCATGACTGAGCTCTTCCTTCACCCTTCCAACAGAGTTTCCAACTGACTTTTGACTTTCTTATTGGGTTTTAAGGGTTGAGAAGTATGGAAACTGCCACAACTGCTGGTTATCCACTCTCCTGAAGTCTTCTCAGTCTGCTGCTGGTTGGGGCACCTTGCATCTGCAACCACGTGGCTCATGTGGAACTGTGCTCAGTTCCCAGCCCAGTGCTATAGTCCCTTCCTGTCAGCCTGCCAGGCTGACTTCAGTGGGAGATGTGTCTCACTCTGTCACTTTGTGAGTTCTGTAGCTCTAACATTAGTTTTGCATAATTTTTTTTTTTTACATATATTGGAGGTGATGGGAGCTGTAGCCACATGGAGGTCCTGTTTTTATTCCACCTTCGTGGCCTCAATATTTTACTTGGCATTATCCCCAGATGTCTGCCATGTTTGAAATGAATTCCCTTCTCATCTCTGCCTACTGGGTTCCTTGGCTTAATTTAAGTACCAATTAAAATATTATCTTTTACAGGAATGCTTTCCCAACCCTTGTCAACTCTATTGCCTTCTCTCTTGTTGTTGTTCAGTCATTTCATTACATCTGGCTATTCATGGCCCCATTTGGGGTTTTCTTGGGAAAGATGATGGAAATACTGGTTTGCCATTTCCTCCTCAAACTCATTATAGTGATGAAGAACCTGAGGCAAACAGGTTCCTTGACACCATTAAGTGATTTGTCCAGGGTCAAACAACTAGTAAGCATCCTGACTGGTACTCTGTCCACTATCCATATAGCTGACTCTTCCTTGTTTTGATTATTTCCTGGATACTGTATAGTATACTATATAGGCTTGTTGGTATATAGCGTCCTATATAGACTTTGTTTATATGTTGTTTCCCCCATTAGATTGGAAGCTTCTTTGAAGCAAGGACAATCTTTTACCTCTTTTTTATCCCACTGGTTAGCACCATGTCTGGCACATAGTAGGTACTATGATTGACTGCGTATCATGTGTAATGTGCTACAACATATGTATATATGTAACACATGCTATAGCCTAAGATATTGAGTCATCTCTTGCTACTATCTTTGAAATTCTCAACATTCATCCCACCCTTTGATATTATACATGTTATCTCAGAAGTCAAGGTTAAATTTCAATATCATAAAACTCCACCAGGACCTCTCGGACCCCTTGTACATAATGGCAGAATGCAAAACTGTTAATTGGAGACAGCAAGAGGGAATTTGAAATCAAAACTGTAGTTCTGGGTCACAATTTTAGCATGAATTCAAGGAGTCTTTCTGATGTGAAGTGATGTTTCATCAAATAGAGCAGAAGTGAATGAGTTATCAAAAATGGAGACATCAGATGCTTTTTGATTTTGCCAAAAATAATCACCACATTTCATTCATGTTATGAAATAAATTTTGATAATTTTCCTTTTTTCCCCCAAAAGGACAAATTTCCCAATATAAAATCCATTTTGTTGTTGTCCTTGAAAGGCCTTCTCTCATGAAGGAGAGAGAAAATTGAAGTTGACTTTATTGAGCTAAATTTTATAAATAAAATTTGGATTTTTCTTAATGGAGGTTTAATTCATCCACAAATGGTAAAGGATCTCTATTTTGTCACAATTTATTATTTTATTTATTCACCTAATAATGACAGTAAATGATAGAATCAGTGAAACTTTGGATTGGAAAGGAGTTTCAGATGTTTGTTTTCCTAAGCCATTCCAGAGATATAGATTGACTCTTTGAAGGATTTTCAGAAACTTTATCTTCTCTACAAGGTCCAGGTCAATTGATTCTACTTCCAACACCCTTTCTAGAGAAAGTAATACATGTAAATTTAGCATTTCCCTATAAGTCCTTGGATGCTCCCCTCCCCATTCATCTTTTTTTTTTCAAGGAAGTTGACATATCTTTTTGTTCAAAAGTAAGAAACAGGGGGGGCGGAGCCAAGATGGCAGCATAGCAGCAGCAACATATCACAGCTCTCACATAGCCACCCCAAAATACCCATAAAATAGGACTCTAAACCAATCCTGGAATTCCAAAACACACACAAAGATACTTCCCACTAAAGTCAGCTTGGCTACGAGGAACCATATCAGCACTGCAAACCGCAACCAGCTAGGCCTGAAGCCACGGCTGTGCCCCGGGGGCGGCTGGATGGGAGGAGCTGGGGAGCCTCTCAGGTGAGCGGATTAGCAGCAGCTGCGAGTGGGAATTGTGAAAGGGGGAGATAAGCAGTCTGGCCAGAAGGCCTCCAGAGCAGAAAAGCGAAAAGGCAGAGGTTTTGCACCCGCCTCAGCTTTGCAGCTTCCGGCCCGTGGCCTGCAGGCAGCAGGGGGACTGAGCAATTGTTCTCAGGCCAGAGCTCTCACGTTGAGTGGCCTGGATCCAGATCACCATCTTGGACCTCAGTCTTGGAGTCCTCGCTATCCAGTCAGCTGGAAGTACATAGGAAGAGTTCCCAGCCTCTTCCTAAGAGCTATGGCAGCCGGGAGGACCCCAGCAATTTGGGACAGAGCTTTCCCTTCTGGAAGCAGAGCCCCACAGAGATTTAAAAAAAAATCACAGTCTGAAGAACCATTAGTAAGAATAAGCATAAGA
>JAQQSU010000440.1:0-23893 GCA_028627135.1 Pseudochirops cupreus
ATATGTTGCTGCTGCTACGCCGCCATCTTCGATATTTCTTATTTAAGTATCTCCACAACCTATATTTTAATCAGTGAGTACTTCCTCCAATAATGATAATCATAACTCTATTTTGGTTTAGTAGAATTTCTTTGAGAGTTATTGTGAATAGAAAATTGATTGATGTGCCAAATTTGATGATGAACTTTTACAAATTTAACTAAGAGGGTAGACATATAAATCCTAACTGGATCTTTACTAAGAACTTTTTCATGACCTTTAAAAGACTGTTGACAGCCTTTGAGAACCCAACATTCTCAAAAATCAGCATAGAATTTTATTAATATACATTCTAATAGGTTCCTGTATAATATTTTGTACATAAGCCTACATTATCAAGAGCCTTGCAAGTAACATCTCCCCAAGTCACTGACCTTTTCTGTTGTCTATACCTTTATTACCTCGTGGAAGGAAAAAAAAATGTTTTTATCTCCTAAGTCCTTAGCATTATAAAATGGTTTGATGTTTGAAATGAATATGGCTTTATCAATTGTACTGAAACTAAAAACAAAATATTTTGTGATTGTGCTTCAACTTATATCTCATCTACACCAGTCAAACTGGCGTATTTTCCACACAAATCAGGAAAACTTACTATCTGACTGCTTTCTCGTCCTAAGGACCATGTGGTCTATCCATCTAGCTTCCAGTGGATCTTTCCTACATTTATTTTCTTCACATTGAGAGCAGGGACTGGCTTGCTTTTATATTTATCTGGTCAATGTTTAATATAGTACATTTTTGTTCCTTCTTTCCTTCCTTCCTTTCTTCCTTCAATGGGAATGCACTTAGTGTCTATATGAACATGGATAAGTGGGGTTAATAATACTAACACTAAATAATAATAATAACATTGGTGATGATGCATTTATATAGTGCTTTAGATTTGCAAAGAACTTTAAAAATATTTTCTTATTTTATTCTCATAACAATGCTCAAAAATAAGTGCTATTGACATCTCTTTTACTGATGAGGGAACTGGAATATCGGTTAAATAGTGTGCCCTTGACACAGGTTAAGCAATGGGCCTAGAGTCACTCAAATAGGAAATGGCTAATGCTGAATGTTAACATAGGTCCTCATAACTCCAGTTGCTGGTCTCTAGTTCCTGTGCTATCTAGGTGTCCTTACATTCCTCAAAGTCAAGAAGAAAGTGCACTATAAATGTTCACATTCCATGTAAATGTGTGTTATAATTGCTTTTAAATAATGTTTTTTAAAAAATTCAACAGTATCTTGCATTTTGTTTAATGGACAGCATTTCCTGAATATATTGATTGCATATCATGCAAGGCAATCCTAAATTCTAATACAATCCAGGGAATATTTTCATTTCCATTTGAAACTCCAATAAATTAAATATTATTTGATGAGAAAATAATTATCATTCTCTGTAAGCTATTCCAGACTCTCTTAATTTCTTAGAAGTTTTCCCATGTTATAGAACTAGTGATTTATAAGTAATTTTCTATGCTACTGTCTTTTAGATTTTCTTTTTTTTTTTTGCTTTTTAGAGGGGGAAGGTAGGGCAATTGGGATAAGTGACTTGCCCAAGGTCGCATGACTAGTTTTTGTGTTAACTGTCTGAGGCCTGATTTGAACTCAGGTCTTCCTGACTCCAGGGCTGGTGCTCTATTCACTGTGCCACCTATCCGTCTGTTTTAGATTTTTTTTAATGCATTTATCCTTAAAGTAGTTCTAAGATATATAATGATATAATTTAATCTCATATTTATACTAAGTAGGAGACATGCTTGAATGCTTACCTTTGTTAATTAGTTTGTATAACATGAAGTACTTTCTTTTTTTCCTATTTTTAAACATTTTTATCTAAAGTTGTGAGTTCCAAATTCTATCCTACCCTTCCCTGAGACAGTACACAATCACATATAGGTTATGCATATCCAGTTATGTAAAACCTTTCCATATTAGTCATATTGCACAAGAAAACTTGAATGAAAGAAAAAATGAAGAAAGCAAGTAAAAAATAGCATGCTTAAGTCTATATTCAATCAATATCAGTTCTTTTTCTGGAGGCAGATAATATGCTTCATGATTAATCCTTTGGGATTTTCTTTGCGCATTGTATTGCTGAGAATAGCAAAGTCATTCATAGTTCTTCATTGAATAATATTATTGTTACTGTGTACAATGTTCTCCTAGTTCTGTTCACTTTACTATGCGACAATTCATGTAAGTCTTTCCAGGTTTTTCTGAAAGCATCCTGCTTGTCATTTCTAATTACACAATAATATTCCATTGCAATCATATACCCCTACTTGTTTATTCTTTTCCAAATTGATGGGCACTCCTTTAATTTCCAATTCTTAGTCACCGCAAAAAAGGTCTGCTATAAGTATTTTGGTATAATATTATAATCTATGTCAAATTGCTTGCCTTCTCAATGAAGGGGGGGAGGAGAGAGAGGAAAAGGATTTAAAATTCAAAATTTGAAAAAAATACTATTTTTATGTGTATATTTGGAAACTATTCAATAAGATTTAAAAATAAATGATGTTTTTGTACAAATAAGTCTTTTTCCCCTCATTTTGGGGGCAGGGAATGTCTTTGAGATATAGACCTAGCTTTCATATTGTTGGAACAAAGAGTATGCACGGTTTTATAGCCCTTTGGGCAAAGTCTCAAATTGCTTTCCTGAGTGGAACAGGTCACAACTCTACCAATAGTGCATTAGTGTCCCAGTTTTCCCACATTCCCTTCAACATTCAATGTTTTCTATTTTTGTCATGTTAACCTCTCTGATAGGTGTGAGGTGATCCCTCACAGTTGTTTTAATTAGCATTTCTCTGATCAATAGTGAGTTCAAACATTTTTCATGAAATACTTTAAACAACACACTACAAAGTTATGCAAGTTTAACAAAAGGAAAAAGGAAAAAAAGTAATGCTCTTTAAAAGGAAGGAGTTGGATTCCAATAATGATTGTCAATAATATATTTTGGCTATATCACAATCATTTCAATCATTTGGGTAATGAAATTTCAAATACATTAAAACTCTGAAGGATGATTTCCATCTTAATGATATCCTGTCCAATACACAGAGCTTCAGATTATTAATCTGATTATATCAAACATCATTAGTTTGAAAAGGATCACAAATCAGCCTTTTAAATGATTGAGGCAGGAGTCGTTAAGATTATCTAAGGAGAGGAAATTAGTCTATCTTCCTCATATCAGTGATTAGTGCTCTTTTTGATGTCATTCATTAGACAACCAGATCACCTTTGAAACTGTTTTCATGCTAGCATGGGTAGTGTGGTTATATCCAACTAAAATGTATTTGTTAAATAATATTCTTTATTAAAATAATGCAAAAAAATTGTTTATTTTGTGTAAGTAAGGTAGGTCACTTTCCTCTTTGGTGGTAATGCAAAAATGCTATAGTCATATGCATAAAATAGTATTATGAATGGAATATATTCTAACTTTGGGGGTTACTATATTATAAAACTTTGTTAAAATAAACTTTGGATGACTAACAATGAATACATAGTTCATTTGTTTTGCTCATTTCATTATTTTCTATTCAGTAATTTCATCTCTTGTTACATGGCAAATATTGAACAAAGGAGGAAATTAACATTTTGAGTTACAAACCCTACAAAAATGGAATGACTCCAAGTTACACACAGTATTCATTCTTATATTTACTCTCCCCACACCAATTTTTAAAATTCCCTCATCTACATTCATTTTATATCCCCATTAATAAGCTAGAATTATGAAACCAAATAATGGGAAGCCACAAGTACAAGTAATATTGGCTAATCAAAAAAAAAAGGATGACAATGCTAAAGAATTATTAATTCATATTGCAGGTCTTGTGTGTGTACATGCCTATACATGTGCACATACAGATTTGTATATACTGCTGTATACACACACATATTGTGTATGTATGCATGTGTATATATGAATATATATATACATAATATATGTGTATGTATGTATGTATATATACATATAAACATATTATGTTTGTGTGTGTGTAATGCTTTTCACCTACTTGATCTTTATCTATTCACTATATTCTAGTTTCCTGTTATTTCTATGTAAGATCTAAATTTTATGCTGATAATAATCAACCAATGAATAAAGAATTTGTTAATTTTTTAGGTCAGAGACTATTTTAAAAAATCTTTTTATCCCCTTTTTATGTGAATCCTGAGTGAGTGGCTACTCTAGGAACTAGTCCCAAAACTCTAGGAGTAGCCAAGATGAAGAGTAACAGGTTGGGGGAAACAGAATACAGCTCAGAACATTCAACACTTTAAATACCTCATAGGAACATTGATTGTGAAGGAGATCTCAAAAGTCATCTGATCTAACCCCCTCATTGTAGAGATGAGAAAAAAAGTGTTAAATGATTAAATGATTTGCCCAATGTCACACATTTGTTAAAGTAATAGAAGTTGTATCTTTAAATCTAAAACTGGCATTTTCACCATGGTACCATGCTGTCTCACTAAGTGTCTTGCCTTGGCTTTCCAAATGCTAGCCATTTTTGTCCTAAACCCACAGCACTCGATCCAAGCTGGGTCTTAACCAATACTGGGAAGTACTGCATCATAGAAAGATTGCATTGCTCTCAATAAAAAATAAGTAAATTTGCGGTTAAGGTGGACATAAAGGAAACTATAATGAAATATATGTTGGACATGGCGAGTTTGAGATTGCTAAAGGATGTTCATTTAGAAATATCTAATAGATGATGTAGGACAGGAGCTCAGTAGAGATAGTTTGGCTGGTTATATAGAATTGTGAACAATCTCTACAAAGAACTGATAAATGAATACATTCATTGTAACAAATGAAGATACCCAGAATAGAAATGTAAACACTGAATAGGAGAAGGTCTTTAACAAAGTCCTAGGAGATGCCAAGGTTTGGAGCAGTGTTTTGGATGATGATTCAACAAGGGACATAGAAAATAAAGGATCAAGGATGAAAACCAGGAGAGAGCAGTGTTATGACAAGCCAGGGAGAAAAGTATAGCTAAGAAGAGGATTAAGTGCTGCAGAAAGGTCAAGAAAAAATGAAGAATACACAAAAATTATCACATTTACCAAATAGATTATTGGTTACCTTAGGGAACACAATTTCAAATGAGTGATGAAGTCAGAAACTCAGTAACAAGAGAAAGGGCAGTCAGAAATAAGGAGGTAAAGAGGAAATGAAAGAAAGGAATGTTGATTTTTTTTTTTAAACAAGACTTTGACTATTAAAAGGGAAGGAAGTTATATACTAGTGTCCTTAAAGATTTGTTTTCTTTTGTTTATAAACCATGGAGGAAATTTGAGTTTCTCTCGAAACTTGAACAGGTAGCAGGACACAACCAGTAAATAGGGAGAAATGCTGGAAGGAAGGAAAACATTAAGGAAGGAAAGCAGGAAGGCAGGAAGGCAGGCAGGCAGGAAGGAAGGAAAGAAGGAAGGAAGGAAAGAAGGAAGGAAGGAAAAATGAAAAGGGTACTTGTCATGCAATATGAATGTGTTGCATTTTTTTCAGAGAAAGAACAACCCTTTGCCAAGGACTAGAGCAAATGGGATTTAAATTAGAGGGATTGGATGTCTGAGCTACAGAAAACTGCTTTAGAAGTTATTTTTCTAGTAAGGTAAGGAGTAAAGTTCTCAGCTAAAAAGAAATTGTGAGGTAGATTAGAAGGAAGATACTTGTAGAGAGAGAAAAAAAAACAGTTTTAGAATAATTATTATAAGAAGTATGATAGACACCATCAGAGAATAATATAAGATTGCCATGTTAGATCAAGGGACCAACTGAGATTAGGTATCTTCAAATTTTATCCTTTCCTCAGGCAAATTTGAGGTATGCGCCCATTACCATGCTGCTATCCAACTTTCTCCTTCTTTCTGAACTCCCAGCTTTTCTAAAATCCCAGGTTTATTAAGAGCCTTACCCTTCAGTTTGACTACTATTTTTGGAGATTTGAAGCACAAGTCCACATTCCTCCATCTCATTGTTTTTCCATGGGAAAAAAAAATCACATTATTCTTAATGAATGTGGAATGTAGCAAGACAGTGTCTTAGGGATAATTGCTAGAAATCTGTTCTCAAAACTAGGAAAACTTGGGTCAAATCCTGTATCTGACACCTGCCAACTGCATGACACTGAGCAAGACACTAATTTTTTAATTTTCTAGGAAGTTCTAAGTTGCAGAAAAAAATGATTACCTCACATATGAGTCCCCTATTCCAATGGAATCTGAAGGCTAGCCCCTACCTTATCCTTATGTAGAATATAATTATACTTCTTGGGAAGAGATTGATTGATATACTATTTCAATAGTTCATGTGAATGGTGGTAAGGAACTTAGCTAAGGTGGCAACAGTGGAGATAAAGAGTAGTAGAAGAATAGGTGAGAGATTATGGATACAAACACTAAACAAAATTTGAATATGGAGTGATTGGCTATTCTAGCAATTAGTTTCAAAAATGGAGAAGGCAAGAGGAAGAGTGTCTTGGAAAGAACAGATTACACGAGTTTCAGAAATGTGTCTGAGGCCCTGGCATACCATGTAGTTCGATGTGAAAGTTGGAAATTTAGGCCTGGAGATAGAATTATAGATTTGGGAGTCATATGCATAGTGACTATACATATTTGAGGGAGAGGCGGGGAGAGAGGTAGAGTGGACTACTAGAATAAAAAGAATTTTAAAAAATTAATTAAAAATTAAAATTAAAAGGAGCTAATGCTCTTTTTCTTATGTTGTATTAATAGAAAGTGTCTCAAATATGTGAAGAGAGGGATTTGATGGTCTTCTTCCATTTTGTCCCGATAAACCACCAGAATATTTGGAGCAGTACTGGGCAACATTGTGTTTTTTTGTTTGGTCATTTTTGTTTTGTTTTGTTTTTAAAAATATATTAACCTGCAGGTGTATGTAGAAAAATCCAACCAGGAAGATAAAGGAAGCAGAAGGCAGGCATTAGGAGAAACAGTTGAAAGAGCTGAGTATAAAAGCAAAGAGTCATATATAGGGCATGATAGCTGTCTGCAAATATTTGACAGCCTTTCAGGTGTATAGCACTTGTTTTGCTTAGTCTTTGCAAATTAAAAAAAAAACTGTAGATGGGAGGAATTGACTCAATTAACATTTTTTTTTCCTCAATGTGAATGAAAACTTGGTAACAATTTTAACTGCCCAAAAGGAAGGACCTGCCTTATGAAATGGTGAATAATATTTATATGTCTACACTCAAAAAATGGATAGTCTCTTCTGAGGGATTTGTACAGGGTATTGCTGCTCAGATTTGATTTGTACTAGATGGCCCCTGAACTCTGAAGTTCAGGGATTTTACATGTCACTCAAAATTATTTTAATGATAAAGTATAATGACTTTCCTGACCTTTCAAAATAAAAGAGTAGATATTTTAAAAAAAATCCTTATAAGACAGATTTGTAAGAAACCATAAAGATCACTTAGTCTATCTCTCTTCTTTTACAGATGAGAAAAATGAGGCCTAGAGAGGTTAAGTGACATAGTAACGCAACAGAGGAAAGACTAGGATTCAAACCCAGTTATTCTGTCTAAAAATTCAGAATCTTTATACCATACCTTGGTTTGGAACATACATTTAGATCTTTGTTTCTCAACATTATATTCATTAAAAGATATTCCAGATTTTTTTAGAGTTCATAAAAAACACATTGTAATATCCTATATAGAAAAAAAAATATATGTATATATACACATATACATGTGTGTATGTGTCCGTGTCCATGTCTGTGTGTGTGTGTATGTGTGTGTGTGTGGAGAGAGAGAAATATTTCTTTTGCCTAAAAGCAGTACTTGCTTACCTGGGTATTCCAGGTTCTGGAACAGGTTCCAAAATTATATTTATCAGGAAACTGTTGGAAAATATTTTAATTTTTTATATCTTTTTGATCTTTCTAATATAAAAATTAGTGGGCCAAATGTGTTTAAAGAAATCAAATCACTCACAATTGGCTAATTCTCGGATTTTGTGCCAATAGAAAATGATGAGTACATTCTGAATCTTAAACAGAAAAATAACATAACTTTCTTGCTTTTGTCAGTATTGGGATTACAATTTGGCTTGATTTGTCTCCATTTTCACCTAAAATTTTGGAAAAAATCATCTGTTAGGGAGCAGAAAGCATTGAGCATAGTATTCATTAGAATGCAGGTGACATTTTTCCTGAAAATAAAACTTTCTATAATGTATTTCAACATTTTGTGATAAGAGTACACATGAATCCTTATTGCATCTGTATTTTTCATTTCAAAAGAGAATTACCCCCTTTTGTGATGACTTGGAAGGTAATGATAAAAACAGCTACACAAGAGTCCGTGAGTTAATTAAAATCAACTGGTGCTCTACAAGGTTAAATTTTGTTAGAACTTGAGAAGTAGGGATGGGGAGACACAGATGAGTAGGGATCCTTACTGTAGCTTTCATATATGTATACACACACACACACATATATGCACATACACACATATAGATGTGTATGTATGTTTTACAACTGCATGCAGAAAAATCATACATGCATATACATACACATAATATAGAGAAGATAGGAAAGAGAGTTTATTGTCCTATATGTAATTGTAAATCACCAAAGTTGTCTCTTGCAGTTTTCAATGCAATCAGAGTGGCCATAATAATCAGAGCATCTCCACTTCTTTTGTGATAGAATGAAATGGAAAGCGATTCACATTAGCACTTCGTTGCATCTAAAATACTTTACATCATTTTCCTTTAATGCTCTAGATATTGCTTCATGAAAAGTAGCTTTAGAACTGGCTGCCTTACTTCCTTAGTTTTTACATCTTTTATAGTAGCGAGCCCCATACATACACATTAACCTGTCTTCAGAAGCAGCTTAAAATATCCTTCCTCATTTTGGCTGGCATAACATGGATCAAAATAGAGACATTTAAAGCTTTGACTTAATATTGAAGTTTCGTTAGAGTGCTTTCTAAGCCAGTAATTGCAACATCTCCCTAGAGTATATGATATTGTATCGATCTGAGGTCCATCACTCCCAGCTGGTCAGCCACTTGAATGCACCAACAGTGACAGTGAAATGTATGGCATGTGTAGAAAGCACTCCAGTGTGTGTGTGGTTTCCCTCTGGTTTCACACTTCTCGTTGACTAATTTGGTCATGTGAGTTTCTGCCTAAGCCAGAGGAAGAGTTTTCTTTGAAAGGATGTTTGTGTAAAAGAGTTACATCAAATTGCATTTTTCATTATATTGTATATATGTACACAATCTATGTATACACACATTTAATGAAAATTCAAGTGTGTGAATGTGGGTATGGGTGGATCAGTGCTCTGAGGACTGACATCGCTGTTTTATTTTATGTCCCAAACAATATCCCACTTTCTACAGGAAGCCTTCCCCAAACCCTCTTAATTCTAGTGCCTTCCCCTGTTACTTATTGCCCGTTTATCTTGCATATATTTTGTTTCCATGTTTTCTTCCCCATTCAATTTTAAGCTCTTTGATGGAAATTATTTTCTTTTGCCTCTTTTCGTATCCTCAGTTCTCAACACAGTTCTCTGTACATAACTGGCACTTAAAAAATGTTTATTGATTCACTGTGTCCTATCAAAATATTGGTCTAAACTTGTGATTTTAGTGATGTAGGAAACTCTTAGTGAGGAATGCACCCTCTGGAAATGCAGGTCTGCATTATGAAACATTGTCTGAGACAGTTGACTTGGCAGAGAGGTTATATGATTTACCCAGCGTCACACAGCCAATATGAAATAGAGGGGTGATTTGAACCTAGATATTCCTGATTCCAAGATTAGTTGTCTATCAACTTCTTCCACTCCTCCATGCTGCAATATATTTAAGTATAGATATAGATTTGTGTGTAGGTATGTATTTATGTATGTATGTAATTTTTTGAGAATATGTGTCCCTCTTTTACCATGGCTAGATGAGCAGTAGCCACTTATGGGCCTGTTCTGCAACTGACAAGCAGGGGAGCTTTAACCTATGCTATTTTTGACTCTAGTCATATCATCCTTCTTTAGGCAGTCTGATGGAGCACCACCACTAGGGGCTCACCACACTGGTGCAGATTTTGTTGGATACCCAATGATTTAGGCTACTGCAGCCCAGTGCTCATGAGCTCAAGAAATCCCCCAACATCTGCCCCTGATGGAGCAAAGATTGTTGATCTGAGCCACCACAACCTACTGCTAATTCTTATATCATTTAACATTAATAGCATTTTAGATGCCAAGTGTATTTCTTTTGATCATTTTTGTTCCTATTTGGAAAGCAATACTGGAGATGATATAATCTTTATCTTTGGAATTCATGAACTATCTCCTCTAGAAAGTTGTTTCTGCTCCTCCTAGTGATTATGGAGTGGGAACATGGAATCAATCAATCAGTTATTACTCTGTCCTTGGAACAACCGGGATTCAGCTCCCATCAATGCCACTGAAAAGCAAGTCACTTAACACCTAGGTGCTACAGTCGTCCTGGGTAGCAAGTATCTATTTCTGGTTATAAGCAGGGTTTTGTTTTTGCAGGTATTTAATATCATGAGCTCTCTAACAGACAAAAAATATTTTAAAAATCCTTTATTAATATAAACATTAAAAGTCCAATGATTTTTCTTTAATTCACAATAATTTTATAATGAGGAAGAAAAATAAGAGATCTGAAAGGGACTTTAAAGACAGTAAATCCAATGATTCCCCACAGATCAACTGATAGTAATACACAACACACAGTTATTGGTTCACAAAACCTTGACTAAAACCTCAGTGTTTGAATTCAGATGCAAACACATACACACACACATACATACATTCTTAAATCTCTGAGAACAAATGATTATAACGCTGCAGAGGGTGAATTTTCTAAAGGTGAGAATTTAAATCTTTAATAAGAGCATAGTGTAGTCTGTATTGGGGAATGCTCAAGTCAGTAGGTTTGCCCAAGTCCACATATGTCCAGTGAGTAACCAATCTGCAATTATTACTTAATGCAAAACATTTGTTTTTTAATGAAATGTTTTAAAAGTAATTGCCATTGAAGATAAAACTTCTTTAGGAACTATTTACATTTGAATATATACATTTCACTGCATAAAGTATCAAACAGTATTTCTTTCACAATTTTAAGTGCTCATCAGAATTCATTGTCCATTCTTTTTGATTTGGTGTTCCTTTTTTATAGTTGTAGTCAATGTGAACTCCTGTGTTTGTGTGTGTGTGTGTGTGTGTGTGTGTGTGTGTGTTTACTGCATGTTTTCAGTATGTTCTTTCTAGATTTCTTCTAAATACTCATACTTTTCACTTTTAATTATATTTTAGTATTCCATTTTATTAAGGTAATTTATTAAACTATTACCTTATTTCAGTCATTTGAAGACGTTCAAAGTTTTATTTTCTTTTTGTTTTTTTTCCACAAATACCATGACCCTTTAAAAAGATCATTCTTTTGATCTATTATTTTTGTTTTGATTTTGCTAGAACTTACATGGTATGTTCCCAACAATACGGTTATTGAATTGAAGGTTATTATTATTTTTTTAAAGTTTGATTTTACTTTTTAAAAGACTCTAAGTTGACACTTACATAAGTAATTAATTAACATGCCTACTCCTCCACAACTTTTCCATCATTGTTTTGTTGTTTGTTTGTTTTTTTAAATTTTGATGGTTTTAATTTAACAAGTTCTAATAGCATTTCTATATTCTCGTTTTTCAATGTGTATACATAGGGAAATATATACACATTTAAAAAAATGTACTTCCACTTCATTTGGGACATTCAAGAGATTTTGTCATAAGTTTGAAAGTCTATGTTATTTTTTTAAAATTTATTTATGTTTATTTTTAGTTAACAACATTCATTTCCACAAGGTTTTGAGTTACAAATTTTCTCTCCATATTTTCCCTACCCCCACACTAAAACAGCAATCCCACTGAATTCCCCCCTCTCAATCCATGCCTTGATCCTTTTTGTCCCCCCAAAAGGATTCTGTCATCTGTTTGTGATTCCTGTGCTTGCTCATGTTGCTGGTCAATTACTGTCGTTCTTTGCAACAGTAGAATTCTGCTTGAGGAGAGCTTTGTCTCAAATTTCTGGGGTTTTCACAACTGCCAGAGCTATTAGTAGGGTGTCCTCTCTGCAGCCCCCCACACACTATGGCTCACTGGTCACACACCCCAGGGCCTCCACCCAAGACCATGATCCAGATCCAAGCAAGTTAAAGCAAGAGTGATTGCCCTCTGAATGGTTGGTTGGTCCCCCTACAATCTGCAGGCCAGGAGCTCTGAAGCAGCCACATGGATGCTGCACAGCCACCATGCTTCAGCCACTTCTTTCTCTGGGGGCAAGGTTGGAACTGTGGTACTCCTCTCTTCTTCCTCTCCCCCCCCCGCCCGTTCCAATAGAGTTCTTTATCAACCTTTTACTTTGTCTTTGGCATTTATGGGTTGATAATTCTGGAAACCACCACAGCTGCTGGTGATCCACTCTCCCAAAGTCCACTCTAGCCACTGTTGGTTGGGGCTGCCCTAGGGCTAAAACCCGCAGGCTCACATGGGGCTGGACTCTGCTCCCAGCACTCTGAGATGGACCCTTCCTGTCCACCAGCTGGCCTGCTCTCTGTCACTTTGTGGGTTTTGTAGCTCTAAAATTTGTTTAGAGTCATATTTTATAGGTATTTGAGGTGGTTATGGGGGGAGCTCATGGAGTTATCCTGCTTCTATGCTGCCATCTTGACTCTATCCCGCTCTCTTGGCTCTACCCCTTAAAGTCTATTAAAAAAAAAAAAGCAACAACATTTGTCCCAAACTATTTGGACCAATGACAACATTTTGGGAAACTATATAACATTCATTTGAAAGTAATTTGAAGAGGCTAAAACTACTATAGATGGTATACAGGGTGTTTTGTATCCTTTAAAATCACTCATATTACATTAATTTTCATACTTCATACTGTTTTTAAGTGCATTTACTGCATTTGCTACTGTGATTTTATATAGTTTTAAAACATTTCCTCATTAATTCAGATGTTCCATTATATGTTTTCTTCTCCCTATCTCTCTCTTTTTAAAAACATTTTAATTAAAAAATATATTGACTAAAATTTTATTATTTATTTAGATCTTTGAATTCCATGAAGGCTGTTAATTTTTCTCAATCTGATAATGATTATTGTCCTTTAAATCATGTAATAATATTTTCATTCTTTCATTTCTGATTTTTTTCTGTACAGGACTAAAATGATTTTTAAATATAAATCTTCCAAGAATGCTTCAAAAAACAAACATTTCATGTAGTAGCTTGAGGGATGACAAGTTTTTAGAATCTAAGCAATGGTATGAAAGTTGAGGATGAAGCATGTATTAGAAATTAGAATACTAACAGTGAGACCCTGGGGTGCAATTTGAAATTCTATGACTAACTTAGAAATAAAAAGAGAGTGCTACATGAAGGAGATGTATTTACTGAACAGATGAATATGTTATACATGGCATACGCTCTAGCTGTGTACACATCAATTAGCTGACACATTTCTGGGTTTTGCTTCCGATATTGTTTGGCTTTATAATGATATACCTAGAAGTCACTACTATATGTCACAGAGCAATTCTTTTGGATTTCCCTCTCTGTTCAAAGCACAGTTATTTGAAGGTAATGCTTGTTTCAAGGCATAGCCACTGAGATTATCTCCCTTCCACAATTGAGATACATGTGTATCTCACCTTCCTCATTTTTTGTAGTTTATTTTCCCATATTCAAATTATTCATCCAATTTTATATGTAATGTGTTGAGGAACATAGTTCTAAGGAATTCCCTGCTCAGTGGTTTTGCGTGTTTGTTAGAATGTCCCAGTTGCGGGTGTCATTGTATGGAAAGCAAACCAACTACTCTGTATAATTCATTCCTAAGGTCAACTAGTGAACTTGAAGGAAACATTTCATAGGGAGTTTTTTACTTTAATTTTTTAATAAAGTAACCTTTTACTGTAGCATCACAAATTAGAATATCGTTTTAGGTTGTTAAAAAAGTTGTGAAAAAATTGCTTAGATATTTCAAAAATTCATCAGCCTGGGAACGTTCCTCAATGGAGCAATTCATAAACCCTTTACACTTCAATAGACAAATTTCTGTGAATTGCTGTGAATAAAATTCAATATATTGAAGCTAAATGCCTAAAGAAGACTTTCTGTGACCTAAATGAAACTGGTTGAAAATTGTAGGTCCATAGATGTAGACCTGAAAAGAATTTTAGGACCCATCTAGTCCAATGCCCACATTTTGCTCAAGGAAACTGAGGTCTACAGAAGTTAAATGCTTGCATGATGTCAAAAGGGTAGAAATTAACAGGGTTAGGATTTAGCTATAGTCCACTGACCTGGAAGCTAGATGGGACAAGGGGTGGCTAGGTGGGGAAGTGGACAGAGCACTGGGCTTGTTGTTGGGAAAAATATCCTCATGAATTGTAATCTGACCTCTGATATTTACTAGCTGTGTGACCCTAGGTGAGTGATTTTTCCCTGTTTACCTCAGTCCCTCATCTGTAAAATGAGATGGAGAAGGAATTGACAAACAAATAGAGTGCCTTTGCCAATAAAGTCCCCAAAATGTGATCATAATGAGTTGGACATGACTAAAGCAACTGAACAACAGCAACCACTGAATGGAGCCAGGACTCTATTTTCATCCCATTCTACCATTCTATATCTCACTTATTATTAAAGTATTTTTAATGCTTTATTGATTCACTATTTTACATCATACTTATTTCACCATTTTCTTATCTTCTCCATCTGCTAATCCCTTCAACAAACAAAGACAAGAAAAAAAATGTTTAGCTAAAGAATGCCATATGCAAAGATTTCCAATGTGGTAGGACTGTGTGGAGTTTGTGCTCCTTAAACGTGCACTGCAAGACGTTAGGGTCAATTCTGCATCACAGTGAGATGTTGATAATAGTCTTTAGTGGAAATTGGCCAATTAATTCAAAGAATATTTGTTAGGGGTGAAATTTAAAGTTTTTTTACAGTCCTGTTAGGTTTGCTACATATTTAGGAACATGTATACAAAGAAAGAACATCAGGGGCTGCAGGCTAGCAGTGTAGCAGAACTGTCACTATTATTGATTAGCTGTGCTTTTGCACTTTGAAAATCTGAAGATTCTTCATGCTGTCACTTCTCTGACATTTGCATTCTATTATGATTTCATTGGAGATTGCAAGCAGCTGTGTTTTAATGAAAGAAGTTTTCCAATAAGGGAGAAGAAACTTTTGAAGAACTTAATTTTTCTAAGCCCTGTCATGTGAGTGTTATTTTCTCTAGTGTGCAGTTTTTCATACAATAGTATTTTTTAAATGAATGGTTTATCAAGTATAATAAAATTTTAGGTTGAGAGAGCATAACTATTAAAAATCTTAATAAAAGGAATCATTGTTAGTGTATTAAAAGGAAAAATTTAGTCTGAGAGCACAATTATTTTTCTGCTTCTTTAAAATGAGAAATGTGAGCAAATACTAGTTTCCGAAAGAAACATAACCCCCTCTTTCATCTCTCGGTTTAACTGTGGGTCTAACTCATTATCCATATCTACTTACTATCCCAGAGATGGATTAACAAGTTTTTTATGGTGTCCATATAAATGCTTGATGAAACATGTAAACAGAGGACACACTCCTGTGTGAACAGACTGGATGAAGTCTTAAGTCAGTAGTTCTCAACCTTCCTAGTGCCGCAACCCTTTAATACAGTTCCTCATGTTGTGGTGACCCCTAACCATAAAATTATTTTTGTTGCTACTTCATAACTGTAATTTTGCTACTGTTATGAATCATAATGTAAATATCTGACATGCAGGATGTATTTAAATTGAACATAACCCACAGGTTGAGAATGGCTGCTTTAAGTGATCATTATATCTCTTCCACAAAGAGGATCATCTGGAACATTTTATATGGATAGAAAATCCCTCTTTAATCAGGACTCTGATCCTTTAACAGTGCAGCAGTCTTTGTTTATACCTCAACTGATGTTTATTTTATTTGGGGGCAAGGCAATTGAGGTTAAGTGACTGTCCCAGGGTCACACAGCCAGTGTCAAGGGTCTGAGACTGGATTTGAATTCAGTTTCTCCTGACTCCAGGGCATAACCACTGCACCACCTGGTTTCCCCATGATGTTTATTTCAAGACAGTAATTCAATAGGATTATTTCTGTTGTTATATCTTCCAAGGACTCTTAAATAATTTTGATGTATGATTGGGAAACATAATTTTTTTTTCTAAAATGGCCTTTATAAGCCATTTTATTCCATTTAATTAAATGTTTTTTTCATCATCAAAAAACAATAAGCACAATGAGATCATATATTATCTATTTTTTCCAGTTAATTGTGAAATTACTGACTGAATGAATTTTTAATCAATTATTTATAGGCTTATTTTGTGCCAAGTAATGTGCTAAGTATTGAGGCTGCCACTCCAAAACCAAAGTCAGAGCTCTTCAAGGAGCTCAATATTCTGAGTGGTAATGATAAATATTGGTGAGACATGGCCTGGAAAGGCTATTTTTGTTTGCAAAGTAACAGGGATGGGCAATAGTGCAATAAGGGAGAAAAATAATCCTCTACTTTCATCAGCAACAATATTTGATTATTGTTTCTGCACCAGAAAACAGCAGCAATGGGGCAGAGAGTATGAAGATGGAAAGGTAGAATGACTGGCAGAAAGATAACTGGGGGGAAAAGAGGAAAAAAAGGGGGAAAAAGAAAGTTCAATGATAACTTCATTATATGTTTAAAAGAAATAGCAATTAGTATAAAATATATCTGCTGTTTCATTGGCGATCATCTTTTTGTCTCTTCTACTATGTTATAGAAATGCTTGTTTTATTTCTAAAGTTCAGAATAAAATGAATAGAATTTAAAATTTAAAAAAAAAGTGTTTCAGGGACAGAACCAGACTTCTATAGTAGACAACAGAGTCTATACCAAGCAGAACATGGGGATCCAAGGGTGGAAATTTTAGAGCCTCCAGAACCTATTTTCCTGAGCAAAGACATGGCCAATTATCAAATAGCATTTGAAAAATCTTGCTGATTCCCTCAGTTTGGGAATAGATAATTGTAATAAAAATTTCATCTATGTAAGCCTCCCTTCTGGAGGGTGTACTTTGTGATGTACTGGTGTACTCCTCCAAAGTACACCAGTACATCACAATGTTAACTCCTCAGCTCACTGGCTGGTGTCATTTCTAGATTTCTTGGCATGACCCTATTGGTGGCTATGCTCCTGACACAGTCACAAAATACTCATGGGTGTACTTCTTATAAACAATCGATGGATTCAATTCTTTGGAAAAGCATTTACTCAAATAATATATAAATAAAATATTTTCATAACTGTTCTCTCAAAAACCTAGGGAATATTCTCTCACAAATACATATAGAATTCATTGGAGGGGGGGGAGATTTGGGAGGGGAAGTGGGAGTGAATGTGAAAATACCATGGTAGTGAAGGACACATGAAGGTAACTCGGGAGGGTTCTTATGACATTTGCTATAGGATTTCATATCAATAATGTGCAAGTTTCTCCTCTAATCTATTGGGTTCAATTCTTGTAGAACATGGCATCTCTGCTAATTAGGCTGCTCAACTTGCTTCTTAAAGGTCTTTTTTTTTTCTTTCCATTACTGCCTCAATATAATTTTGTTAGAGGGGGTTAGGCAGGTTGATTGGCTAGTGAGCATAGGTTTTAATAGACTTGTGTGGTCAGGTCACTCATTCACTGGACTGTTGAACATTGGTCTCAACACAAGGATTGGCAGGTCATTGTGCCACTGGGAAGCTGCTACTATATAAGGATAAGCAGACCATTTTTGCCACTGGGTTCTAGTCAAGCCACAGTATCTCTTAGGGATTGGTCAATAGCATGGATTCTCTAGAATGTTCTTTGATAAGCAGCTAGAATATTGCAGCACCTTCAGTCACTAGATAACTTGGGTCATATTGTGCTTTCTTCAGCCGAAATGCTACAGGGATTTCTTCATCCAGTGATACTCTGTTAGTAAAACATCTGTTGCTAAAGGCCTCTGCTCTTTGACTCACTCAGAGGCCCAATTGCAGAAGTTGGGGCACATCTGGGCTCCTCTTTTCATCTATCTCTCCTTCAGTTTCCTAAACCAAGGACTTCTCCTTAGATTGCAACAATCAGTCCTAAATCAGGCAGGTAAATTTTCCAGATTTCTTTCTACCTTATGTAGATAAGTATCTTTTAACAATGATAAGAATATAGTCTCTTTACTGAAGACAGGTTCATTGGATCACAATTCTTCTTCTTCTTCTCCTTCTTCTTCCTTCTTCTCCTTCTTCTTCTTCTTCTTCTTCTTCTTCTTCTTCTTCTTCTTCTTCTTCTTCTTCTTCTTCTTCTTCTTCTTCTTCTGCTTCTGCTTCTTCTTCTTCTTCTGTTTCTTCTGCTTCTTCTGCTTCTTCTGCTTCTTCTTCACCTAAGCCTTTTTCTAGGGTATTGTAGGTTGTTTTGTCTGCATTAAAATTTCATCATCTTTGTCTTTTTGCCCCTACTGACCTCTCATCTTTGAAGTTTCATCATTCCTGTATAGAGATGGAAAGCAGGATCAGGAGCTACTATTGTTCTCTTGGTCTTTTTTATATTAACAAACTTCATGATTTCCCCTATTTCTTTGTTGTCTTCCCTTTCTTCAGAAACATCTTCTACACTGGTCCCTTAGCACCTTCAAAATTGTATCATCCCTAGCACGGATCCCTCCTCTATATATTTGAGTAAATCTGTGTCATTTTTCCATTTTTGTTCTATTTGTGTTATTTCTACTTTCTCTATTCTCACATCCCGGTCTCTATTGTCATAGTCTAAATGGGATGGTTCCAGTATCCTCAATGAAGAAAACAGCTTATTATATTGATTATTATTATATTGACCTTTTCTACTTTTCTCTAATTTGTAGAACTCCTTCTATTTTCCATTTTGAATATCCCTGTGATGATTTTACATTGTTGGCTATCTTACAAAGCTTTTCCATATTTAAAGCTTTAAATTTCACTGATTCTGCTATGAGTAAATGCTATTCTTAATTCATCAACATCCCTCTTCATAAAATTTTACAAACAAATAAATATTCTAACCTGATAATGCTTTTGGCAGCCCTCTCTTCTTTTAGCAAGTAGATCATATAATAAAGTTAACCAATATTTTCAGGATAAGAGTTTGAATGTAAACATTAACACAATATCAGATGCCCAGATCACGAAATTTTGTATTCATAATGGATGTTTAATTTTAAAAACAATGAATGTTGATTTTCTCCTAAATTTGTGCTCTCTTGCCTTATGTTGGCACAAAAATAATCCATGAGTCTTGAAATCTGTGCCAGCTATGTCTAAATTCTGGCAGGCTTTATCAAGATGGAAAGGGTCTGTGTATGAATTTTATGGCTTCTGTCCAAAGACCTACTTAAAATTGTAGAGTTTTTGTCAGAATGTTCATCTCCAGGTCATGAACTGTTTTGGCTCTAGAAACTCTTGAAGACTATCTAGCATGGCTTCTAGACATTGCAATCTCCTGTTGTACTTAGAGTTATTCATATGAGTGAAGACAAATACTTTAAATTACTAAGTATGGTTATTGCTGTTCTGTCTTTCTCTGCATATGTGTGTGTATGTGTGTGTGTACATGTATACACACATATATGAATGTGTGTATGCATGCACATATCCAATTATAATGGAAAAGCATTATTTTAAATCAGAAGTATCAAACATGGAACCCCATGGAATGAATTGTTCCTATACCAATTTAAAACATAATTTTAAAATATTTAACAAAATTAATGAAAATTCAACATAGCATAGATAATGTTAAAATGTAGCATTCTAAGTCAGTAAGTGATCCAAAAAACCCCTTATTCATGGTTTAGTGGTACCTATTTCTATTTGAGTTTGACGTGACTGTTTTAAAACATTCAGTTGATATTACCTATTATTTAACATATGTGATGAAACTAGGTAAATTAATTTATTCATATTTTAAGAAGGACAATGTTTATGTATTTTTTAAATTTCTGAAGGGACTCAAATGTTTTCTGAAAAATTAATAACAAAATATGTAAACAAAATTTGCAAATTCCAAAGCTAAATAAAATTAAAACCATTTAAAAAATGTCTTCATTCTCATAAGAGATTTCTGCTTTATAGGTATGTTACTTAAAGATTTTTTGGGGGGGGAGGTGGCGGTGGGAGAGGTTCTAAGAAAACCTTTCTCATCTTTCTCAATGCAATTTCCTTGAAATGATGGATCTAATCATTCTGTTTCATACTACCATCATCTAAGGTGGAGACATTGAATAGAATTTTAAGATTTCAGACTTGGAAGAAATCAGGGAAAGTATAGAGTGCAGCCCTCTCATTTAAGAGAAAGCAGAAGGAGGAGGAAGAAGAAAAGTAGGCAGGGGAAGAGGAGGAGAGGATATTCTATTCTATTCCAATCAGTTTCTATCCCAGTGCCTTATAGGTTATCCTGGTTATTCAATATTATGATAATAAATTCTGAGTTCTAGTAGGTCATATTAAGCTGGAAAGACTACATCACGAAAAAGTTCACTACCAAATACTGAAAATTGATATTTCTTTTATGAAAATAAGTATTAGTGACTCATATGTGCACAGCCTTTTAGACTTTATAAAAGCTCCAAGTTCCTCTTTGGTCTGCAGTCAAAGGCAAAATCTGACTTCAAATCTCTCCCAAATGGCTATCACAGAGAATTTTCATGTGTCCACTTCATAATTTTGGGATGGACACATTAAATTCATGTCCCAATGGTCAGTATCCAGTAATCTGAGGTGACTCAGGAACTTGGAATCTGAGTATTTAACAGGAACCCCTAATGATATGCTTGCTATGTACAAATATTATTATCTCTTTTTAAGATAGGAAACCTTTTACTTGAGGACAAAGGATCTTACTCGTGGTCACATATCTAATAAGAATCAAAGCTGATATTCCAACCTAGATCCTCTGCTTCTAGCTTTCATGCCCTTTTTCTAAAAATATACTGGTCCCATAGAGAAAAGAAAAAAAAAAAACCTAATGCTCAGAGAGAAAAAAAAAATTATTTGCCTAAAATCACATAGCTGGTTATTTATAAAGTCAGAACTAGAACCCTGAACTCTTTTTTACTATATCATAGTGTCAACTCTTGATTAGAGCAAATAATAGTCATTACCTTAGGTCAACTTTTGTAAATTATACATGAGTATAGTGCACATAAACAAAGAATGACTTTTCTGATTCAAGATTACTGAATGAGGCTGTTTAGGAGAAGAAAAGAATAACTATTTTTGCTTCACTTTATTCAATTTTTCATTAAAAGTACAAATACTTAGTAGAAATAGTGATGAAGGTTTTCTAGTTTCTTGCTGTTTACAGGGACTACTAACATAAAACAATTTGCAAATCAGATGTGTAATACTCAGAAGTTGTTATCAAGTATGGAGCCATCCTTGATCTGGAGGCATGGGATCATCATTAAACAGATCTTAGGTTTTCTAGGTCCCTAAGCCTTGAATCAGAATAACGTGGTGCATTAGTGGGAGCTAGGGTGGTATAGTGGTCTGGGTTCAGGAAAACCTGAGTTCAAATCCAGTTCAGATACTTCCTAGCTATGTGACCAAGGGCAAATCAATTAACCTCTGTCTGGCTGAATTTCTTTACCAAACTTTCTTTTCTAGGTGTTTAATAGATGTGGCTATTGTAACTAGAAGAAAACTTTTTTTGGGATAAATCCCCAAAGGCCTTGATTCAAAAGATGGTGGCTATAGACACTGAATTAGAAACAATTCCTTTCCAAAGTCTCTTGGCTTTAGGGTCCTTGGCTATCTCCATTAAGGTCTGGGGAAATGCTCTTGATGGTGACCTACTTGGTCCCTGATTCCTCCTGTCTCTCCTTTTGATTGTTTCACCTAAGGTTGCTTGCCTCCTGTATGAGTGATAGTTTGGTAGCTGTTTTCCATTTGGTGGGAATGACTTGCCCCTTCTGCAAAGGAGTTCATGCCCCAAATGATAGGTGTGAGGGCTGGTCCAGAAGCAAGATCATTGTTCTGGGAGTGGTATAGCACTCCCAGGGACTTGTATCTATCTTTCTATTGGTAGTACTTGGTAAACAATTATTACTGCTGGTGATAAGGAAGATGGGTTCTTTCTCCACTATGATTTTGCTCCTCAGTGACAGCTTGTGGATGTTGGGATAGATGCAGACCTAGTGCCATAATGGATATCACAGTTCTCGAGGCCCTTGGGTTCAGGCTCAATGCCTGTTTCCATCAGTATGAGTAGAGATGGTGATCAAGGGGTTAGTTGTGGTTGACTCACATAGCACACTGCTTCCTGGATTTCCTTCAGGATGTCCCATGGCTTCTAGGCTGACAGGTCTTTACTATAGCTAGCAAATTTGACTTGGAATCCACAAGACCAGGTTTTAAGTTCCACATTTGACAGACACTGGGTAGTTAGTTCCTCTCATTCATACGGTAAACAAACATGTAAGTGCCTACTATATAGCAGGCATTGTGCTAAGCACTAGACACTGTACTAAGACACTGTACTAAGTAACTTTATAAAAATATGAGTTTTAGAACAGGTATAAACTTTTATTTTTGTAAAACGAGGTTCTTCTCTAGAAGTTCTTTATATCAATAATACATATAGTCTAAACAAATTAGTTACATACACTAGAAATACCTTTGGGGCTTCGTCTCTATTGACGTATTTGAGAAGTCAGGAAAATAAATGGCAAAAGTTCTGATTCAAATTCCTCTACTTACCTGTTCTTTTCTCCCTAGTTTGACTGGTAAAAAAAAATACATAAAATAGATGACACTGCTTTTACATTCATCCTAATTCCCTCCACAGCTGTTAATACCCCTTACATAGTGATCATAGGGTACATTTGAGGGCAAGTGAGCTAACATTTTTTATGTGTGTACACTTAGATGAATAGGCCAGGTCTGATCCTTCCTGCAGCAGCTTCTCTTCCCAAAATATATTGCCAGGTCTGTTCCTTAGATCTCCACAGTTATTAATGATTAGTCTGCTGGACCTGAATTTTAATATATTTGAATTAATAAATTTTATACCACATACTGACCTTCAGTTAACCATTCATGCAGACAAGGCATATTACTTATATCCAACTTCTTCTGCCCTTGTGGTTATAAAATTTACTTCTCTTAACACCTCCTAGGAGTACTAAAAAAGGTAATAAAATTGGGAAGTGAATATAAAATGAATGAAAAACCTAAATATATATATTTAATTATTTAAATATATCCCCCCCAATTTATTTCCACATGGATATTACACCTTTTTTTGTGCTATAAATCATGAAATATCAACACAGATTGTGTTGTTTTGTTATAGCTCATTTTTAATTTCAGAATGAAACTTTCACTGGTTACACCCATCTGTTGTTAAGTATTAGTCATATGGCATATATCACACCTGAGTTCTCTTTCTACAGTCCTAGGTCCAATTAAAAATGTTTATTTTAACACATAAAATGTTATACAGATTGATGAGCCTTCTCTTATGGATTATTATAGCCATTATCATCTTCTATAATCTTCTGGTTTATCTTCTTATCTAATTCAAATAGCTAAGAAACCAATAGAACTCCTTAGGATTCAATATTCCATCCCCCCCAAAAAATTGAACCCACCCCCAAATAACCCCAAAACTTTTTTCCCATTGCACTCTAGAAAGGCTCCCAGCTACTCTCTCTGTATCTAAACTATTTC
>JAQQSU010004400.1:0-14088 GCA_028627135.1 Pseudochirops cupreus
TCCAACTGGAACTTGAGATACACAGGCACTGTGGTTGGGAGATCCATCCTGCCTTACCGGAAAATCAGAGGGGTGAGGTGGGAAGGCATAGGAAAGAATAGATTGGGGGAGGGGGGATACACTGGGATGGCTGTTTTGGGGCAGTGGGTAGGGGAAAGATGGGGAGAAAACTTGTAACTCAAAATTTTGTGGAAATTAATGATGTAAACTAAAATAATATAAAAGAAAATAAAAGAAAATAAAGAAAAAGAAAAAAACTGGGAGTGAGGGATTATTAGTTTGGAGAAGAAAAGACTGAAATAATCAGTCTTCAAAGATTTGAAGAGATATCAGGAAGAGGGTAATTTTTAACTTGTTTTGTGAGGTTCCAGAGGACAATTCTAAGACCAATGGAAAAACTTGCAGGAGGAGCAGATTCCAGGGCTGCTCAGCAAAGGAATGACTTGGGTTTGTTTGTTTTTTTTTTTTTAAGTTATGGAGTGTTTTATCACTGAAAGTATTCAAATAAGGGTCTAGAGTACCACCTTTTAAGATTATTGTAGGCAAAGTTCCTGCATTGCAAAGTTCTTAGATAAGATTATATATAAAAAAATCTTTTGCAACTTTAAGGATCTCTGACTCTTAAATTTTAATGATGGGATTCCATAATTCTGATATACTTAGGCTAGTCTAAGAAACTTTAAGAGAAACTAAGGCTGTTATGAGGTGCATTCCTGAAATTAATGAGGTTGACATCATTAGAGACAGTATTAGTCTCCTATAACCTGTCTCTTGGATTCTGAATGAAGTGATTCCATGATTTAACCCTAGAGATATTTCTTCTGTTTTCACATTTGTTAAATTGGGAAAGACAACAACTATATTACTGAGAAGTCTCTTTTGCTTTGGGAGACTCAAGATTATCAGGGGATTTGTTGCCAATACAAGCTTCCAAGACAAGATCCATTTTGTGGAAGTGTTGCAATTCATCCCTAGTTTGTCTAATGGGATATAAAGAACAACCACAAGTGATTAATTAGCAACAGAGATAAGGAAATTTTGGGTCCCTAGGAGTGGAATTTCCTTGAGGTCTTATTAGCAAAGGAGACAATTATGGGGAATCAACTACTGCACAGATATCTCTCTCACAGATAGGCTAGTCACAGAAATACTTCATCTTATTCTGGGAGGCTCCCAGCCTTTTCTGAAGGCAGATCTAGAATAAAATGGAATTAAATCTTAGTATTTTTCCCATTTCTGATGAAGTATGTTGTCTATATACCGTTTGTATTTTTTTTAAATCACAGAAGGTTTCCTAGTTGTCCCCCCTCCCTGACATCTTTTAATATAATTAAAGGTATGAAGTCAAGAAGCTAGCTGTGATAACCAAGGAGGAAAGTCCTGATTAGTTCATAGGATCACAGCTCATAGGAGTATAGATTTTGAGCTGGATAAGACCCTGCAGACCATCTAGTCCTAGTCTAACCCCTCATTTCACAGATGAGGACCTGGGGCTATGAGCGGTTAAGTGACTTTCCATCTAACTAGTAATTACCTGATGTGGAATATGAATCCAGGGCATTTTTACTTCAACTCTTATACTTTACTCAGTATGCCATACTGCTTCTAGTTCAGTACAGTCCCTCCAGAACTCAATCCAGCCTAGAGCTTAGAGACAAGCCTATAACTCAACCGGAACCCAAGTTCCAGAACCAAAGTCAAAGACTAGGATGCAATTCAGAACCCAGTTAAGTGAACCTAACTTTTCTAAACAGCCATTTTAAGTCTCTTCCTCCTTCTCCCTCTCCTTTTCTCTTTTCCATCTTTCTCCTTTTCTTTTCCTTTCCCCTCCCCAAAGTATTAACTGAGCACCTATTTTCTTTTGTTATTTTTTTTTTTATTATTTTTGGAGGGCTTGGGGCTAAGTGATGTGCCCAAAGTCACATGGCTAGTTTTTGTGTCAAGTGTCTGAGGCTGGTTTGAACTCAGGTCCTCTTGACTCCAGGGCCGGTGCTCTATTCACTGTGCCACCTAGCCACCTCTGAGCACCTATTTTCTAGGATTTGGGAAAACTGAGATATTGGACTGTGTTGAGTAAATATGCAACAAAGATAAACTGAGTCAAGTTTTCCAGGCAAGATAATAGTTTATTAACAGTGACATTATAACTGTTAATAAATTGGGTCAGACTGTCCCCACTTAGTGCATCAGCAACTGCAAAGGTATTGAAAAGACCACATTCATTGAGAACACAAAGGAGGACAGGGGCTGAGATAGTAGAAAAAGCCTTATGATTAGCTGCTGCTGGGGCAAGTTGGCTGGCCTTCAGGTGTGGCAGAACACGCTCCTCTATGAAAATTAAGGGATACTAATTGCTTTATAGGACTCATCTGCCTCTAGTCATCTTGGCTAGAAAATCTAATATTGTGATGCACTGGAATAAACCAAGAGCTCTGATGGAGATTTAGAGAGGATAAGTGGGAAAGTGTTAATATTTCAAAAATTAAAATTAATGAATGAAAATGTAAATAGTTGTAAATCATATCGAACCAATTGTGTGGATGTTTAACATTAAGTATACACACGTGTGTGTGTGTGTGTGTTGTGTGCGTGTGTGTGTGTGTGTGTGTGTGTGTGTGTGTGTGTGTGTATTTTGAGAGATGTGGGGTGGGGCAAGGATCACTAAGCCTGGGAGATAAGTAGCCTACCTCTTAGAAGGCTTCCTAGGGCTGCCTTCATATCCTGATTCCTCAGGCTATAGAGGAAAGGGTTCAGCATTGGGGTGACTACTGTGTAGACCACAGATGATGCTGTCTCCTCAGTAGAGTATACTGATGATGGACAGAAATAAGCACTCAAAACAGTTCCATAGAACACACAAACTACAGAGAGGTGGGAGCCACAGGTAGAGAAAACTTTGCGCCTTCCCCCTGTCCCTGATGGAATTCTGAGGATGGCTGAGACAATGTGGATGTAGGAGGCCACGATACATAGGAAAGGGATTGTCATAACTGGGCCACCAACAACAAAAATCATCAACTCATTGATAAAAGTGTCAGAGCAGGACAGCTTCAGAAGGGGGCCAATATCACAGAAAAATTGAGACACTTCCCCTATCACACAAAAAGAGAGATGGGCCATGAGGAGGGTGTGAGTCAGGGCAACAAGATTAGTGAGAACCCAACACACACTCACTAGAAGGACACAGAGCCTGGGGCTCATGGCTGTGGTATAGTGGAGAGGGCGACAGATGGCCACATAACGATCGTATGCCATCACAGCCAGCAGAAAACTATCTAGATCACCAAAAGTCAGGAAAAAATATAGCTGTGTTAGGCACCCTACATAGGAAATAGTGTGACATTGGGTATGCATATTCACTAACATCTTCAGGACAATAGTAGAAGATAAGCCAATATCAGCTAAAGAGAGGCAGGCCAGGAAAAAGTACATGGGAGTGTGGAGGCGAACTTCAGAGATGATGGCCAGGAAGATGAGCAGGTTTCCAACCATAGTCACCAGGTACATGAATAGAAAGAGCCCAAAAAGAATCTGGTCGTGCTCTGGCCAATGGGAGATCCCCCGGAGAAGGAATTCAGAGACAATAGACTGATTTCCCTGTCCCATGTCATTGACACACCAGGAAGCAAAAAAAGACCTAAAGAAAATAAATGAACAATTCCTTAAGTAAATTAAGTTGCATATCAATCAACATTCCTTGTTGGACCAAACAGTGAAATACCTAATTTTCAGGGACTTTCTTTATTTGGTTTTGGTCAGCAAAACAGTTTACAGGCTCTGTGAAACAATGCTTTTGCTTGTGAGTGGCCACTCACTTTAAACCCTACTATTTGTGTGGAGGAGGGGGAAGAGGAAGCAGTTAGGTCAATAAGTGGATAGAGCACTGGGTCTGAAAGACCCACGGAAGGAGACCTGAGTTCAGATCTAACCTCAGATACTTCCTAGCTGTGTGACCCTGGGCAAGTCATTTAGCCTCTGTTTGCCTTAATTCATAGGAGAAGGAAATGGCAAACCTCTCTCCAGTATCTTTGTCAAAAAAAAAAACCCCATGAAACAGTATGGTCCATGGAGTCACAAAGATTCAGACGTGAATGAACAACTGAACAACAGCAATGATAAACAATGAAGTAATATTTTTAAAAAAATTGGGGACAATCAGATGATGCAGTGGATAGAGCATGAGTCCTGGAGTCAAGAAGATCTGAATTCAAATCCAGCAGCTTCAGACACTTACTAGCTGTGTGACCCTGGACAAGTCACTTAACCTTTTCTTGCAGAGTGAGATAGAAGATCACCTAGGACTCTGTTGGAGAAAAACTCCATCAGTGACTAGGAGAAAGGAAGAAGATGTCAAGAAGCTGTGAGATGAGAAGGCATTAAGAGGGAGCACATCATGAATGGTCTTGATTTTCACAGTAAAGTATGACGAAAAGATATCCAGCTAATAGGGTAGGGGAAGAGGGTGCTGTGGAAGGCTTGAGGAGAGAAGAAAAGGTTTGGAATAAACACTAATGTGATTGGGTTAAGATGATTAGTTAGTTAAAATGATGGCCTTGCTAAAGTAAGGACCTAGGATTTAAGGATTTATAGTGGACCCAATCAATACAGTTGTGTAATGTACTCCAGCTCTGTTTATTCAGCAGCATCATGAGTAGGAGTGGAGGAGATGGATAATAGGAGTAATTCAGGGTTGGGACTGGCCAAAGAATAGGAAAAAGCAGGAAAGGAATTGGGAGTACAGGAGAGTGTAGAGTTGTGTGAGGCAGGGAAGGGAGTCAAGTATGGACAGAACAGCTGTGATGGCCTGAGAGAGGCCTGAGAGGTTGAAGGACCAGAAGTCATGGTGAGAGCCAAGAAGAGATTTAGGAGGGATAAGGCATGGGGAAAGGCAGAAGTGAAATATAAATCAGGTGACAAAGGTCCTTGATTTGGCATTTTAATAAAGTAATTATATACATTGGAACAAATTACTGTCCCTAGCAATCCCCACCTCAAACCCTGGGCTAATGACTAAATTGTCCTATGAAAACTGGAATCTTAGGATCTCAGGGTTCCCAAGGCCCTGAAGTGTCTAAGGTCAATCTCTACCAGATGTATGAAACAGTTTGCAAGCTCCAAATGAGGGGATAATCTAATTTAATATCACCAGTAGTGGGGATCATTATATCACAAGGCAGATCAATTCATTTTAGATACTTCTAATTTCTTGGAAGTTCTTCCTTTTATTAAGCTGAAATCTTCCCTATGTTTTCTCTTCTCCAGGCTAAACATCCCCAGTTCCTTCCAGTGATTTGTGTATAACATGGTTTGGAGCAGCCTTAGAATCATGGTCAAGCATCATGCTTTTCTAGACATTTTTCAGCTAATCAGTATCCTTCCAAAAATGTCATACTCTGAACTGAATACGATATACCAGATGTGTTCTGCCCAGGACAGACTCTAATGGAATTAACATCTTCCTTACGCTGGAGACTATACTTGTTAATGATGTTACAGCCAATGCATAATAAAATTGCTTTCTCCTAAAAAATCCAGGGCCCTCTTCTATGTTTCACATCCTGCTATTGAATCACATCTCTCTCATCTTGTAATTTTTACAAAGATTAAGAAAAATCAACTTGTAATAGTTCAAATTTTATTCCTATTTCATTTAATCTTGTTAAATTGGGCCCCTTGGTTCACTCTGTTGAGATCTTCTGGGGTCCTGATTATGGTATCTGACATCAAGTTCACCGGTCTAGAGTTTGAATAATTAACCTTCTTTGCCCCCCTTCTTTTTAGAAACCAGGAAAAAGTTTATGTTTTACTTAGTCTTGTACAATTCAATAAATGCAACAAATACTAAGCAAGTGGTAGGAACTGTGTCAGCCACTACAGACAAAAATCTATCTCTCTGCCTCTATTTATCTATCCGTCCATCCATCATCTATCTATCTATCAATCTATCTATCCATCCATCATCTATCTATCTATCTATCTATCTATCAATCTATCTATCCATCCATCATCTATCTATCAATCTATCTATCCATCCATCATCTATCTATCTATCTATCAATCTATCTATCCATCCATCATCTATCTATCTATCTATCAATCTATCTATCCATCCATCATCTATCTATCAATCTATCTATCCATCAATCATCTATCTATCTATCTATCCATCCATCCATCATCTATCTATCTATCTATCTATCTATCTATCTATCTATCTATCTATCCTATCATCTATCTGTCATAGGCCCCATCCTCAAGCATCTTCCATCTAAGGGAGGTTATAACTTGTAAGTCTAGAGGTATAATACAAAATAGGGAATGAGAGGTACAAAGGAGCAATCAGGTGAAGTCTTATAAGAATGTGGAATACTTGGGGCAGTTAGGTGGTGCAATAAATAGAGCACCAGCCCTGGAGTCAGGAGGACCTGAGCTCACATCCGACCTCAGATACTTAACGCTTACTATCTGTGGGACCTTGGGCAAGTCAGTTAACCCCAATTGCCCTGCCTTCCCCCTTCCAAAAAAGACAAAAAGAAAAAGGATGTGGAACACTAAAATTGGGGTGATCAAGAATCCAAGTTTTGATGGAAGATAAGAACTCTCCAAAGGCAGAGAGGCAGAGGGAATGCATTCCAGAAATGAAGATGGCCCATGAGAAGTTATGGAGGAAGGAGTTGGCATGTTGATTTTGGAGAAGAGACTATAATTGTTTGGCTGAAAGGTAGAATACATGAAGGGGAGTATTGTGAAATGGTTATAAATGTATCTTAGAATAACAAAATTTTAGAATAGTAAGAGACCCCAGCAATTATCTAGACTAATCTATATCCCAAAAGGAATTCTCACTAAGTATACCAGTCAAAAAGTCATCTAATCTCTGTTGGAATACCTCCAGTGTGAGGGAGGCTGCTAGCTCATGAGGAAAACCATTCCACTTATAGATAATTCTAGTGGATAGGAAGTTTTTCTGACATCAATACTATATTTGATTCTTAGCGACTCCTACTCATTGCCTCTGATTTTGCTGTCAGGCTTCTTCTGCATGACAGTCCTTAAAAACAGCTATCACATCCACCTTTATCTCTGCCCTCCCTACCCCCAGTATTTTTTTCTGCTGGTTAAAATTCCTAGTTTCTTCAGTTAGACCTAGTTTCTTGAGGAAGCTAAGTGGTCCAGTAGTTAAAACACTGAAAAGGAAGATCTGACTTCAAAGCCACCCTCATATGATAAGTAATTATGTGACCCTGGGCAAGTCATTTAATCTCTATGTCTCCCTCAGTTTCATCAACTGTAAAATGGAAATAGTAGTAGTACCTACCTCACAGGGTTGTTGTGAAAATCAAATGAAATAATATTTATAGAAGTGTTTAACACGGTGCCTGGCACATAATAGGCACTTAATAAATGATTATTCCTTTTACTCCCTTTCTGGTTCTCACCTTTACCATTCTGGTTACCCTCCTTTGACTGTTCTTCAGCTTACCAATGTCCATCCTAAATTGTTGCACTAGTTCTGAGAATACTATTCAGAGCAAAGTATGTCACTTTATTCCCACTAGTCAAGCCTCTGTCAATGGAGCCCTATATTGAATTCCCTTTTTTGAATGCAACATCATATTGATGACTCGTCGTTGAGCTGGCAGTTCAGTAAACCCCCAGATTTCTTAATAGACAAGGTACTATCTAATCCTGCCTCCCTTATCTTGTACTTCTGAAACTGATTTTCTCAACCCAAATGTAAAACTCTACATTATACCTATTGAAACTAATCAGATTCAACCTAATATTCTAGCCTATCAGGTTCTTTTCAGATCCTGATTCTCTGATAGTTTCATGTCATCAGTAGATCTGATAAGCATGATCTCTATCTTTATCTGAGGTAGGTAGAATCCCATAGGAGTGAGTTTTAAATGCCAGGCTAAGGATTTTATATTTAATCATTGAGGCAAAAAGAAGCCACTAAGGTTTTGAACTGGGGAATGCCATGGTCAGAACTGCACCTGACAATGACTACTTTCCCAAGACATACAGTATCTATTGTCTAGAAATTTTAATTGTCAGAAATATGTTTGCCTCTCTGTCAATCTATCTATGGACTTTTCCATTCTTACTTTCCTATCCCTTACCTGACTACTCTTTGCTGATCTTGGATACCTTCACCAAAGAATCCATCTCTTCTGCCACCATTTATCTCCTTTGGATAAGGGGAAATTCATCATGAGAAAATGACCCAGGAACCTTGAAACCTTTCTTCCCCAAAGCAAAGGAGATAGAAAGAGTTCTAAGCAGAACTGAGTAAGTGGTTCACCTCTTCCAGGAACAAAAGAATATGCTAGTTATGGCAAGAATATTTACCAGTTTCATAAATATCTGGGAGCTAATCCCCATGACTCGTTATTAGAGGTGCAGTTAGTTGTCTCATTTTAGCAACCAATCACAGTAGTCTCAGTGCTCACCTGGGTTTGAGGAGAGGGAAAGGATATCTGTCTCCTGACAACATCGGTGTTTGAAATTATGGGCACTATATACACAAATGGATAGAGAAGTTAATGATCCTTATTACTAAATTGAAAACAACCTGTAATTTTATTCCTAAGGGGACTTCTTTCAGCAACATGGATCAGAAACCCTCCACACCTTAGTAGACATGAAGCATTCTGACAATAAATAATGATCAGCATGAGTTATGACTTAACGTTGACACAGTGGCTTTCATTTGAAAATTAAGTGAGTATTTTATGAAGTAATGAGTTATCTATCATTGAAAACTGTAAAGTAAAGGCTAGAACTACATGATCACTTGTAGAGGGTATTGTAGAAAGGATGCATCGGCTATTTGTACAAGAGGTTAGACAAAATAAACTCTATGATCCCTTTAAACTATGAAATTCATTGGTTTTCAGTTGTAAGAGAAAGTATCTTTATCTCCATATTATAGTTTGTATATTATAATCTGTAATTGTTTTTAAACATACAGGTCTGGGTATGCCACTCCCCTCAAAAATCTTCAGAGATTCTATTGCCTCTAGAACAAAATACAAATGCCTCAGTTAGGAATGTAAAGTCCCTTCATTCTACACAGTATTTTTTTAAAATTGCATTTCTTTTTTTCTCAGTCAGCAAAAATATGCCTTCTCTCCCTCCCACTCAATTCATCTCATCAAGAAAGAGAGAAAAATAAAAACTTTGTTACAAACACATATAGTTAAACAAAATAAATTTCCTTATTGGCCAATATACATATATATATATGTATATGTATATGTATATATATATATTGGCCAAATACATAATACTTCTCCAAAAATATATACTTCTCATTCTGTGCTCTGAGTCATTCACCTTTATAGGAAAAGATGGTTAACATTTTTTAATCAACCCTCTAGAATCATGGTTCGTTACACAGTGATCAGAGTTCTTAATTCTTTTGAAGTTGTTTGTTTTTATTATTTTGTTATCATTGTCTAAAATGTTCTCCTAGTTCTGTTCATTTCACTCTCCATCAGTTCATATAAATTTTGTGAAGTTTCTCTGAAACCACTCCCTTCATAATTTCGTATTCCATTGCATTTATGTAGCATAATTTGTTCACTCTTTCACCAATTTGTTGGTACTCCCTCAGATTCCTGTCCTTTGCCAATACTTAAGATACCTAAAAATGTCTGAGTTTCCTTGGTTTAGGACTAATAATTCCCTTACTCTACTCTTCCTCTAAAACTCACCTTCTTTTTTCTGTTTCCCTCCTATTTCTCTTTTGAATAAAATATGGTTCTGTGCCCAACTTGTGTGTGTGTGTGTGTGTCTGTGTTTGTTTGAGCATGCACAATTACCATGCACAATTTGATACCTTTTGGGCATAATTCCAAGTTGCTTGCCCTGGCTGTATCCATTCACAGCTCCATTGCTGCCTGTTTTCATGCAGCCCTTTAATTATTGGCATTTGCTTTTTTTGCCAACTTTGCCAATTTGACAGGTGCAAGGGTAAACTTTATAGTTAAGCTAATTTGCATTCTCACATTAGTGATTTTGAATAATCTTTTCATATTGCAATACATCACTTGAATTCTTCCCTTGAAAACTGCTTGTTCATATCTTTTGATTATTTGTCAATTGGAGAATGATTCAATCTTATATATTAGAATTAGTTCCTTATATATCTTGGAAATGAAATGTTTATTAGAGAAACTTGCTACAAGAATTTTTTCCCCAGCAATTGTTTCTCTTCTAATTTTTTACTACAATTGTTGTTGTTTGAGAAAAAAAAAACCTTTAAATTTTATGTAATTAAAATTATACATTTCATTTGGGATCCTTTCTTTTCTTTGGTCATAAATTTTTCTTTACCATAGATATGAGAGGTAATTTTTTCCATGTTTACCTAATTTATTTATAGTGTGACCTTTTATATTTAGGTCACAGATTCATTTAAATCGTATCTGAGTTTGATATAAGGTCTTGATCTAAATTTAATTTCTTTCATACTGTTGTCCAATTTCTCAAAATTTTTTAAATCAGATAGTGAGTTCTAATCCCAGTATCTGGGATCTCTGTGTCTATCAAATATGTAGTAGGCTAACATATTCATTTGCTACTGCATATTGTATACCTAATCCATTTCATTGATTAATCTCTATTTTTTTTAAAAAGCATATCAAATTGTTTCAGGAATAACTTCTTTCTAATATAGTTTGAGATGTGGTATTTCTAGGCCCTCTTCATTCCTATTTTTTTTTAAGTTTCATCTTGAGTTTCTTCACTTTTTTGCTTCCATATTCAATTTTTATTAATGACTTGATTGAAAATATAGATGGCATGTTCATTGAGGCTGTAGTGGATGCAAACTAAAAGAGATGGCTAGTATCTTTGAATGATAGAATCAAGATCCAAAACTCTCTCAATAAACTAAAATCATGAACCAAATGTAATAAAATGAAATATTATATGAGTGAAAATAAAGTACCCCACAGTCATTTAAAGAAAAAAAAATACTGCACCAGTCGTAGAATACAAGCAAACACCAAAGGAGAGTGCATTTCTCTGTTTAAGAACAAATGGAATAGATATTCTGATCTAGCTATTCAAAGGAAAGAGAGTTTAATAAGAGTCAAGGAAGGAAAAGGAAGCATCTTGGAGATGAGATTCACTCATGACCTTCAAGGTTGATTCTGCCTTGAATAAACTAAGTGGGCAGATGAGGTCAATGGAGAGAGCATAAGTGGAGGTGAACAGGAAGAATATTCTAGTAATGAAGACAGCCAGGAAAAATACATGGAGATTGGAGAAGAAATGATATGTATGAAAAACAGAAAATGGGACAATATATCTGACTATAGACTATGTGGACAAGATGTATAGACTATAGACTATGTAAGAAGATGGGAGAAGTAGGATGGAGTCATGTTGATATTTTACTTGCCACAATAAATCTAAGAAAGAGAAATTAATTTAAAACATCTTGAACAAAACTTCCTAGCAAAATTGGAGAATCACAATTTCCCAAACTCAATCTTATCCAATAGAGCTTTCCAGAGCTATTGTTCTGAATAGCAGTAACTCTGGCAAAATTATCCACTCTCAGACACAGAAAACCTGAATTTCACTAGTAGAATCTTTTTGAGACACAAGATGCTTCAAGTCATAGATTGAGACCTTATTAACAATAATTTTTTAAATTGGAACATTTAGGCTCTAATTTTAAGCTTCAAGTTTCAAATTTGGAACCTAAATACCTTCCAAAAAAGTTAGGACACTCTAGGTGATGATACTAAATAAAGAAAGAAACAAACAAACAAATGAATGAATGAATGAATGAACAAATAAATAAAAATTCTATTATTAGTAGGAAGGAAAAAAGGAACAAATGGTTTTTCTTTTTTATCATTTTGGGTATGACTCTTTACTTTATGAAGTCCACTTCTGGGAAATGTTTTTCCTTGGAAATTCTGTGTCAAAGGGTTCTATCCTTGACCTCTGTCTCCACAAACTGTCCAATTTGATCTACTTAAATTCAGGAACACGCACGCCTAAATCAACATGTTGGTGTCTTTAACTGAAATGTTAATTGTAACTGTACCTGGAACAGTCCCCTCCACATTGTATCTTGAGGGGATTTGCAAAGATATACCTTCTAGTAGATCCATTTTTCAGGTTTCAAGCCACTTGAAGTTGAACCTGGTAGTAATAAGACTTGGTATAATTTAATAGGACCTTTAAGAACATAATCACATTGGCGTTTCCGCAATTAGTTCTTATAGTGAAGACTACAACAAACCTTACTGAGTTAACCTTATGAGCATCAAGGCTATAAGAACTTTAAAAAGATCTTTGAAGACCTGACATAAAATGGGTACTTCTCTTTCTTCATATTATCAGAGCAACTTCAAATAGGCAAAATATTTCGTAAAACTTTCTTTACAAGGATTAAAGTAATTCTACATGTAAAAACTTATATTCATTTTGAAAATGTGTAGACAATTACTAAAACATATTAGTCAATATACATAGGCATTTTTATGCATGGGTAACTGTAGATATTCTTATGGACATAAAGGAGGTTCAGTACATTAACTTTTTCAGCTATATTTTCTTTAATCTCCAGGATCAAGTTCAAAATATGTTGCATAAGACCATCATCTTTACTTTGCCTTTTGTCATTGTTTTCAATAGAAAACATTTGAAAGTCAATTTTGACTCAAGAGAAGCTAGTATAATCTTATTATTTTCCTCAAAATAACATTTACCACACCACTAAAAATAGAGTTTTTACATCTTTATCATATTTATCATACAGCCTACTTGAGGATATATCTTATCCTCATGTCATTCAGAAAGAATATGATACTACAAGGACATAATCTTATAAATCAATGAGCAAGGAGATAGCAAGTCTAAGAACTGATTCATCCTAGTTTTCTAGTTAGGAAGCTGAAACAAGTAATGCCCACAAACTCAAAACCAAAAATAAAAGCAATAGATTCCTTTATATTTGCATCCCATTATAGTAGCCCAGAAATGTTTGGTGCTTGATGAAGTAACATTCATTATAAAAACCTTTACAGAGGGGCGGCTAGGTGGCACAGTGAATAGAACACTGGTCCTGGAGTCAGGAGGAACTGAGTTCAAATCTGACCTCAGACGTTTCACACACACACACACACACACACACACACGCGCGCGCGCGCGCACACAAATTAGCCATGTGACTTTGGGCAAGTCACTTAACCCCAATTGCCCTCCAAAAAATAAAAATAAAAAAGCAAAAAAATTAAAATAAAAATAAAAACCTTTATAGCTCTCCTGCCATAGTCATAGACATTTTTTATGAAATGGGAATGGAGGGATTTGGTTTTAATAATATCAAGACTATTCTTTTAGGCCTAAACCTAAAAGCACAGACTCACTTATCATAGGTATAACAGGACAAACTCTCTTATGTCTGTTGAATTTGAAGTTAAAATCATTGATGTTTCTTGAAAAAACTAATTATGCAACAGTCACATATGACCAAACTCATGATTTACCAGGTGGGAAACTTTCCTGTTTCAGAAAAGAAAAATAGTACAGTGGGGAAATCAAATCAAGAGGACCCTGACATTACCTTTATAAGGCAGTCTTCTCAACCTTCCCAGGAACCTACATCCACCAGCAATTGGCATTTTCTTTTGAATGGTGGATTGTTGGCTTAACAATACTTAAACCTGAATATAAAACTCAGATTGAATCAAATTATGGTCCCAAGACATTCTACCTCATAGCAAGTTCCACTAGTTATAGTTTAAAACAGTATACAGTTATTTAGTTGTATTAATATCTATTTTAAAATAAACAATAATTAATACAATATGTATCTTTAGTACTTGTTAATAACATACAAGACCTTTCCAAAAGCATTCATTCATATATTTTTTTCAGATACCCTGGTTTAAAAAAGCAATTATTAAAAAATTTAAGTAAAATAATTATGTTCTGGGGATTTACACGGAAAGCAAATTATGATAGTTTACTCAACACCTAGAAAGACACTGACTTCTGTTAGCTTGTTTATGTCAAAGTTTTTTATATTAACTCTTTTTTTTAATTTTTTTTTTA
>JAQQSU010004401.1:0-14088 GCA_028627135.1 Pseudochirops cupreus
TGTGTGTGTGTGTGTGTGTGTGTGAATGTATTCAATGAGACAGTTGGCTCAGGTTCTATTTCTTCTCCAGGAATACATCTCCCCTTTTTAGCTCCTGTGATGTTACTGCTGAAATCAATTACAAAACTGTGATAAATCTGATTCTTTAAGTAAAATATGAACAGTTTAAAACAGAAGGCATCAAAGTAACCTCCATTGTAATGTCCTCCTGGCATATGAACCCTTAGATTTGACCAGGCCCTACTCAAATTTTTTTTTGTGTACAGGATAGCAAGCTGTAATGTAACAGTTCAAATAACCACAGTTTGGGGACTTGGATTCAATCTTCCATTACATGCTACTTTAGGGAGATAAAAGTCATAGCCTTTAACATTCTCATAAGTAGGCTAGACTCTAGCGATCCTAACTATGTTCTTCAGCTACTACTCTTATGCTGTTTCTTAGTTTTGATGCTAATTTGTTTTGATTCCACAGTTCCTAATCACTCTGCTGGGTCAATTCCTATTTCTCTAGGGACTGAATAAATCTATGACTTATCCCTGAAAATGGATCATACATAGTGGACACAACCTCATTATTAAGTTCTTTTCACTGGAAAATGACTTCACTACTAGAAGAATGCTGGCTCTATACTGATTGCCATTTACCCCCTCATTTAAAAATCCTGACATCTGATTTCTCCAACTTAAAGTTGAGACTTGTTTTGCAGCTGAAATATATCCTAATTCCTCTAAATCAGAAACAGAAATCTTTGTAGTCATCACAATTGTTTAAAGTCACTTAAAGTAAAGAATTAAATCCTAAGAACTAGTATTCTTAGATTCATTATTTTTCTTCATGAATCATATAAAGGGAAAATATCTTGTTTCTCTCATTTTTTGACATATGACAAACTCTACTGTTAAATGTGAAAAGATTTTTTAAAATTTGCTTGGACCAGAATTAGCATAGATGCCACCGTTCTTTTCAGTGTATATCCTCCCCTCTCCCATTATCTGCTCATAAGAGAAGATATCAACTGCCTGTCTTAGGGCATTCTACTGGTGGAAAATTTTTCAAGAGAAATGACAGTTGATTCACCTGCTTCTCTGATTACATGCAAAATTCCTTGATTAAAATGAATATTAATCCTAAGTACTATAAAACAATATTAAACCAAAACATAACATGAAGGGCAGAGGAGATGAGAGAGAGATTAATAATGAAATATATTCTTATGGCTTCTTACTATTTGGTTGTAATTTTCACTTTTATATTCTGTTTTGTTTTTCATAGCAACTTTGTGAGAGAGAAAGAGAGGATATTATTATCTAATTTCTCAGATGAAGAAAAGGAGGCTCAAAGTAGTAAAGTAATTCATCTGGGAGTAAGACTAATATTTCCTTACACCCAATTCATATCTCCATCCACAATTACATAGATTTTCCAAAGAGAGTTTAATGATATAAAATGATGATAAAAAAGGAGATGAAAAACCAGTTAAGGGATACATTTACTAGATATATTCCTACATAAATCAGTGAGTAAACAAACAGTTAACAAGACCTTAGTATGTATGAAACACAAGTCTAAGCACTGAGTACACAAGGGAAGGCAAAACATGGTTCCTACCTTCAAAGATCTCACTCCTAATGGGAAAGACAATGGAAAAACAACTGTGAACATATAGGATATGTACAAAGCAGATGAAAAGAATTTTCAGAGGAAAGGCTCTTGGAGTAGGGGTGGGAAGAAGAAGAGGAAAGAGTGGGATAGGCCTCTTGCAAAAGGTGAGGTTTAAGTCAAATCTTAAAAGAAATTAAGGAATAGAGGTAAAGTGCAAGAACATTTCAGATATGGAAGACAACAAGTGATGAGTCAGGATATAGGAGTACCTTGTTGGAGGAAGAGCAAAAACACCAGTGTAACTGCATTTTACCACAGAATAAGAACACTGGAAAAATAAGATAGAACCAGGTCATGAAGGGCAAGTTACCAATGAATTATAAATTTGAATATTGGTATATGACAATCAACTATTCATTTGTTCATTGAAAAACATTTATTACGAGACTGCTATGTATAAGGTGCTATGCTAGGTACTAAAAGAAATAGAAAAATGAATGACAGAAACCACTGAGTAGCTAATTTTAGAGCCACAGTTAGTTTTATATGTGGTATCTTCCCCATACAGGTAAGGTTAAATAAGCCAAGCTGTGACTAGTATCTTCTGTCACACTCATTATATATAATAGACAGATGTTATCCAGGGCGTTGCTTATAAGGCCTGATAAAGTTTGCAGCTCCGTCTTTTAATCTTAGCTTCATTACATCTGTTTCAGACAATATGAACTATCCTGTCACACAGGAAGATAGTGGTTTATCAGAAGGTTTTGCTATTTGTAGTTTCTAAGCATACTAAAGTGAGTTTGTATGGTTTCATACATATTCTGACTATAACCATATATATAGTGTCTGTGTATATAAAATAAATATGTACATAACTATATATTTATATCTATATTGCATGCATGCGTATATATACACACACATACACACACTCTCACGTAAAAGAACAGCCATTGGATTTGGAGTTAGGGTGAGAAGTTTGACTGATACTTAGTGTCCACGTGACTCTGAACTACCCATATATTTCAGCTTTAGTTGTCTTATCTCTTAAAATTGTGGTGTTGTTCTAGATGATCACTAAAGTTCTCTTCTGGCTTTAATCATTATGATGAGTCACTTTATTTACTTTGTGTAGATAACTACCCTTCAATTTATCATATGAGATTGATCTAGGTTCATATTTTCATCCATTTTTTTATAAACTTTGTTCATCTTAGCTTTACATATTAAGCTATTCAGATGAAGCCTCTGCCAGTGTTTTAGGACACTTTCTGCAAGCTTATTTTATAATTTATTAAATACGTGTGATATTAAAATATTCATATTAATAATTATCATATATTAAAGCCAAACGAACCCTGAATATATTTGGGGTTCCCAAAAGGGAATTAAATACTTGGGATTTTTAAAAAATCAACTCCACAAATCTTGAATGAATCTCCCATATGCTATGATGACTGAAACGGACTATCTCTCAAAAGAAATTCTCTATCTTTGGGCTCCACAAAGCCTTAATTCATCCTGGGGATAAAGGGGTTAGAATGATCTTATCTCTCATTATCTTCCCTCCCTCCCCCCCATTCGCAAATTTTGGAGAAAATTTATAGAACAAAACTTAGACATGGCTTATGTCATGGGTCTTACTAAAGATGAGATTATTGGCAGGGCCCTTTCTAGAAAATATTTTAATATATAAGGTAGATATCAGATATAAGATAGTCATTTATTTCCACCACCATCAACGAAACACTCAAATAATTAATTAATAAAATAATACCTTATGAAAAGTATATTAGTCCAGGAGATCAGGACAACTTTAAGAGATTGTTAAACAGATATTTCATCATCATCTTAAATCTTTCAAGGATCTCTACTTCTGGGTCAGTCAGATACCTTTCAACAGTTTCAGGTTGAGAATGATCTGTTTAGTGGTGAGCTTATCCTTCAAGAAATGTTGTAATTGTATGAACAACACAGCAGTCAGAACCAATTCACGAACCTAGGGATTCAAATTCACAAGGTAGCTGCCAAACTTGGAAATGTCTATATCTCAAGATCATGGCTTGGTATCTCCAGAGTCCAGAATAATATATATAAAAAAAGAAAAAATAGTCAGAAGCGGCATGTAGGGTCTTGAAGATCAGTCTCAGGCTCAGAAGAACATATATGATTGCTCCTATATTATTACATGAATTATAGCTACTATTATTACAAGGGATAGATTTGAGGGAAGGGGCAAAAATATCCTTTATTCCTTTACTGAAAGTCCAAAGGAAAGCTATCATTGCTTATATTCCCAAGAAAGGTGACTTGAAAGAATGAATGAGGTAGAGCCTTTCTACAACTTTAATAGCCTACTGAGCAGATAAATTTCCATCCAAAGTATGTCTCTCGTGATGCTTAACTAGTTACTCCTTTTTCATTTAACCATCAGTGATAGAGACACATGGACAAATTATGAGTCACTGTCTTGTGTCAGCAAAGCAAAGTTAAAGTTACTCACCAAAAGTTCAATTTTCATATTTTTTTCTTCAAAAGAAGAGCATCATGTTCTACAGAAAGGGCCCTAAGTACAGTCACAACTCCACAGAAAGTCCACACATCCAGCAGAGGAGGGGATTCCACTAATTGTCCATGTTAAGTATTATGCAGACAGAAAACATGATCCATAGTGTAGTATTTTTTGGAGAAATTGCACTATCAATTGTACCCTAAGCAATCGTTTGGGTACCAGAATTATAAGTTACAATTATGGTTCTATCATTTACAACAGGAAATAATCTAATTCAGGTTTTCTTCAACCTCTTGACAAAAACTTGTATTTTCTTCTTTCATTACATCCCAAGTGGGCAGGACACATTATAACTCTTAGATGACTCCTTTATAGCCTTTGTAAAGGCTCACAGACTGCTGAGATGGAAGGATTTCATAGAGAGAACAAATATTTGCGTGTCTATACAAATCCCTTGTACTAACACCAGAAAAGAATAGATAACATTATACAATGTAGGCCTTACTTACTCAAATCTATTTTCTCCTAAGTACTAGGGAATTAATTTTTTCATCCATGAAGAGTAAAACACTTTTTATCTGTCACCTTCCAGTTTTCACCACATATGCTGATTCCAAGAAAATTAAAAGTAGAAAAAAATTGAGATCTGTAAAATATAATTTAAAAAAATACTCATCACACTATTTTCACAAACTCTTACACCCTTTCTTGCTTGGATTTCTCAACTTGTGGCTCCAGGAATTATTTCCCTATATGATTCCTTATAGGTGTTTATTCATGAAAGTGAATTTAATGAAATATAATATGCAAGCAAATGAGCGAGATAAATTCTCATTTGTTTCATTGCAAAAAAGTGAGGAAGTGAAGGGACAACATGTCAATCAGTTCTTCAATCTACTGTGTCCTCCCATGGAATAGCAGTCCGTATGTTGAGAAATGAAACATGTTTATTATTATTATTATTATTATTATTAATATTGATATTAATTTTATTATTATATATTGAATTACTGAAAAAGATGCAATTTGTTCAGATCTTCAGAGAATTAAGTTGCAAAGATCTATGTTAAGTGAAGGGGTTGCTAGATTCTAGACTTTGAAATATCGTTAGTTTTTCTCCACAAAAAAGAAAAAAAAAACAAAATTAAAAGCAATCTACCTTCCACATGTTCTTTCTGCATTTTCAGATTCCCTCCACAATTACTTCCCTAATACTGTGATTCACCAGAAAGTGTCACCAAGTGCCATGACCCTACAAATTGTAAACTGTGGAGATGAAAGAAGGATTCTATAATTAAATGTAATTTTAGTTCTTTTGTGGCATTTCTCAGCAGTGTGGTACAGAAAAAGCTGAAAATGGAGGCATACCACTTGATTTGGGTCATTCATATGACCCTGTGGGCCTGAGGCTCTTTCTTTATGTCAAATGAGGAAGTCGAGTTACATGATCTAAAGGACTATTCCAGGTTTAAGGTACAAAAGTTTGCATATTTGTATAGATGTTCTTATAATCAGTGCCTTTCTTGGCATGATATTAAAAGAAGGATAACTATTTCCTTTGAAAAAAAAGATTACAATACACTGACAAAAGTCTCTACCTAGTGTTAAAATAGCACTTTCATTTAATTGTTAAAATATTCATTGTGATTGATTAATCACTGAATAAATATGTTCCTGTCAAAAATCTTCCCAAACAATACTTTTCATTACTTATCCTGCACAAGATGACAGACATTTTACATATGACTTTAATAATATTGCTGAATATATGACACAGAAAGAGAACTGGGAAGAGAAATGAAATCTTAGTAGCCATTAAAAAAGTTCTCTGCTCATGCTTTAATCCACTGAGCTTTTTTGTCAGTTGCATAGAGTTGAGTAGAAATGTGAGACAAAAGATGCTAAGATTATGTGAAGAAACATTCTTTTTTTTTTGACATTGATCTCTGATGCTGTTTTTCCATCTTTGTTTTACCTTCTTCACACATATCAGACCTGCCTTTGACTCTTATTTGTGTCTTCTACATGTATTTCTGAAGATCTTTGAGATCAAGTTTTGACCTTTCTTTTAACAGAGCAACTTTCACAAACACTAACTTACTAAACAAGTAAATCATCATGAAAAGAACTATCCTAGTCAATTGAAATAACTATAATTATTGAAGTTATTGTCATAGAAGTTTGGTTATGGAATAGTATATGGTGAAAAGAAGGCAAATTGATGCGTCATTTACATTAATAAATAAAAAAAGTTTGGGAGTTTAAACGGTAAAGATCAAAATTGCACTATTTCAGCAAAACACTGAATCTTACATTTTGAAATTGATAATTGGGTCATAGGATCATAAATCTAAAGTTATAAGAGACTCCATTGTTATTTATTCCAACCTGCTCATGTTAAAATTCAATAAACCAAAGAAGGAAGAAAGGAAGGAAAATCTCAAATATTATTGCCAACAAAAAAGACAATTAAAAATACATCTATATTTTTGACCCATATGTCTAATTTCCCATCTCTATAACATATGGGAATAATCTATACACTCATTTAAAACATGTTGAGTTAAATTACTTACTTACTTAATTAAATGAGTTAAGTGAGAATGTAATAGGCAAGTTTTTATAAAGCTATTTGTTATGGTATAACACATTTTTACAACAAAATGATTGGTTGAGAGATGACAGTCCATAAAGCTTGCCCATCAAAAGATATGCTTTGAACAGGCACTGGAGATAAGCTGTGTGCTGATATCAGAAATATAGGTGAGTAAGAGAGTCAACTAGCTTGCATTTAGGAGATTTCAGTTTTTAGTGACTTTTAAAATCTCCTTGAAAAAAATCAATTTTCAAACACTAATATTTTTGTAGAAATATGAATCTTAGAATACTATGATTGCTAAATAAAAACTGTTAGCAAAAGTAAAATAGAGAAACTGATGTTGAGTATGAGTAATGAGCAACATATTATCTAGAAGAACTATGTATAAAGTGGTATAAAAGACATCATTAAAATGATGTATGACTCAAACTGAAAATAGATCAGTCCCACGGAAGGAACAAGGGATAACCTAGTTTTCATGCTATGTTGCTGCTCATATATATAGCAGAGATAATTAGAAGAAAGCTATGAGTAGGTTGGGTTGATTCCCCCATGGAAGATTAATAGGAAGATATGTACATGAAGGTATGAATACATTCTGAGTCGGAGTGAGGATGATATCATTAATCCAGTGAAGTATTAGAGCAAGGATTTTGGTTGCATCCTGGTTTGAATACTTGACTTAGAATCAAGAGGATCCCAGACCTTTCAAACATGTACCATGCATGTCTGCATGTCTCCGGGAAAATCACTTCGCTTCTCAGACATTCATTTTCTTCATCTGTAAAATGGAGATTTAAATAGTTATAATTCACAGGATTTTTGTGAGGCTCAAATTAAACAATGCATGTGGAATACTTTGAAAACCTTAAAGGAGAATGAATATGTCTAAAGAACCATGAGATACAGCACACAAAGGTACAGCTGTACTATAGAGAATAGTAGAAACAGTGACAAAGGTATAGCTTCTCAAAAATGATATCTAGAATCGTTGGTCTGGAATGAAGAAAATACCGTATACAGAAAAGAGCTCTTCTAGGTATTTTTGCTTTATCTCTCATGTCAAATAACATTATATTTGTAAAAAATATATCTTAGAATAGGTGTCTGACACACAGTAGACACTATTCTTATTCCTTCCCCTTTTTTCTTCCCTCATTTTATTGGCAAAGATTAGACTAAGGGAGAATGAACACTTTAGGTGTTGTCCTTAGGAATATAGTAAAGGCACAATATAAAGTGGAGGGGTGGGTGCTAGTTGTGGAAGGTCAAACAAATAAACCTCAGAGGACCTGGCTGTCTCAGACTGATAAACTTAATTGGTTGCAGAATCTTACATTTTGGCGTTTCAGTGAGTCCAGAAAGATCTACAGCTAAAGGAAGGAGGCAAAGTTAATGGCTTCTACTCTCCTGCCACAAACTCTGTCCTGATTATGTATATTTGTCTTCAGGGAACACACACACACACACACACACACACACACACACACACACACACAATTAAAACAAAATATACTCCTGGCATTTTTGATCTATTTTGTGGAGAACAAAATGTCATTTGTTTTCCTACTTTTAATCTGAGAGTATAAAAAGGAGAAGAAAAGTTTTGTGGGAGAAATTTTCCAAAGGGATGCTCATGTTTCATACTGGAAAGAAATGGAAATTTACATTTTTAGATCATTGGACATATAATTGTCTCTTTAAAAGACTATAATACTTCCCTTACTCTTAAGAAAACAGCAACAACAACAACAACAACAACACAAGCCTTCTGTAATGTTATTAACTGCATACATCTAAGTGGAGACTTCAATGACTTTATCCTGAATGATGCAATGCAGAGACATCCCTGTTTCTTGCCTAAATGCCTCTGATACAAGAGAAATTTTTAAACTCTCCAGAAAAATACCTGGATCCTTCATCTCCGAAAAGTATCTGACAAAAGAGTTATGCTCTTTCAAGAACTATTTCTATTAAAAAATATAATATAATAATATTGAGCAAAAGATTTTGGTTTATTTACAGAAATTATATACTCCAAATACTTGCATAACATTGGTTTTATCATTTTGCAAACCTTTCTCAAATTGTTCTTCATTATGCCCATTCTCAGGTTTTACTACATACATTTGGGGATTATCAGACACGATAGACTTTAAGGGAAAAAAAAATCAGTGTGATGCAGTGCATTTTTCATTCTTTAATACATATTACAAAATCAGCATTGAAATATCAAAAGGTCCAAAGTCATTTTGCATTTTCTTTGAGTTAGGCTTGGCAACAGAGTGTGGCTCAAAGTGATAAGCTAACTCCACTGAAGCACATCAATGCAGCACAGTAAAACCATTGAAGGGTTTAAACATTTAAGTCGGACAGAAGTCAAAGCCATCTAATACTATGCATGTAAAATAATTCCCTGGGACATTGACCCTTGTTTTACTTGAGCAAAAATGTTAAGGAGGCACTTTCCATCCATTAGAGCACATCAGTAAAAAAGATTTCAAGTAATGACTGCTTTCAGAACAGGTAAGTGTATTTTAGATGCAACAACTAAAATGTAACAAATATGTTCAGTTTTCCATGGCACATGTTCATGCAAAATAACATGGATAGGAAGAAATATGGGATAATCCAAAGGTACCAGTATTCATGATGATTGTGATTGTTTTAAGACTGATATTCAAAATGACTTGCAATAAAGATTCTACATTGGATAGGTGGGATAGAAAGGTCACGATAATTCACAAACAGTAGTCCAAATTGACTATGTAGTCTATGGTCCAGTTGTACAGAAATGGCCTCCAAAAGTTATAAAATAACAAAATTAAACATCTGAAATGAGTCTTACCTGCTATTTTTCCTACTTCTCTGTCTCAAATTTGCAAAATTAAAAATTAAACATTAGCATTAGAGCAACTAACTCTCCATAAACCCATCCTTTTATACTCCATAGATTTTCTTATATTCAAAACTAAAATACTAAATTCATTAGCACTGTACTAGTAGATTCCCCAACCTCTCTGAGATCCTCTTCTATGAAATAGGGATAACAATTGAATTACCTACCTAATTCACAAGAGTGAATAATTTTGTAAATCAACAAAGTCAAATAAATATATTGTTTTATTATTAATAATCACCAATATTTCAAGAGAAAATCAATAAAGAAAATGAAACTAACAATATTTTACTTGATGAATATTTTCACCATGAAGTAGTAAAAGCAGCAAAGGAGAGAGACTCAGAAGTAGTATGTATTTGGACAAGTTTCTTCTGCCTGTTCATATAAAGAAACCTCTCCCAAAAGAGATTTACAATTTGTATTTTTTTAAAGGAAGGGTACATATGTGACTTTGGGCCAGGTTTATAGGAACTCAATTAAAGAACAAACTTCTTCAATATATGACTATTACCAAATTAAATTCGTTTTCATCATTAAACTAATTATAAGTCATGGCAATTTGTAGAGAGATCGGCTTAGAAAACGATTGAGAACCTAACATCATACAAGATGAACTTGCCATTGTCTTTATTTGGAAAATTAAAAGGAAAAAAAAATTAGTTAAGTACCAGGGGTAACAATAATGACATAATATACCAATCCATCTTGGATTTTCAAAGAAAAAATAATGCATTCAAAGGCAAAACATCCCCAGGACCTAAAGGATTTATTTTCATCTGAAGGTAGTATTGAAACAACATTATTTTCTAACACAGACCACAGTCCACTTATCCCCTCTATTATCTGATTTTCAAATGCCCCCTAGTTCTTTTAAAATAGCTTTAGCTTTTTAAAATTTAATATAATAGAAATTGAGCAAAAACTCACATAAATAAAAGTTCCCTGGGAACCTTGTTATCATGGGACTCACTTTTACCAAATGTCTGCCTTAAAAAGCAACATGATTTTGTTTGGAGTTGAGGTTATATCTTTCCAGGAATTCATCAGTAAATAAAAGCATGCTTTTTTGTTTCATAAAGTGACATTCCATGTTCATACCTAATCTATTTCCTGTACTTATGGCCTTTGCACTGAAAATAACTTAGAAAGTTTATTTTTCTCAGTCCTTATGTAGTTTTGCCATAGAGGTCTAAAATCTCACCTGGTTTACTAGAACATATCATAAGCAAGTTCTTTAGAAAGATATGGGCCCCACAGAAGAAAACTAATTTGTAAATTCTCAAATATTAGCATATACTAAGTTATCAGGGATTTAAGTACAAAGATCAGCGTATGGAAAGACATTGAACATAATTGCTAATTTTCTCAGAAATATAATCATCTAAGACAGTTGTGAATTATGATGACAGATTTTATCCATCTCCAAAGAAAGAATCTATAGAATCTAAATGCAAATCAAAACAGACTTTAAAAACAGCAAACAAAATCTTTCTTTTTAAAAAACTGGTCTGTATTTTCTTTCACAACGTGACTAATATGGAATTTTTTTTTGTACTACCGCACATGTATAACCTCAATGAGAGAGAAATAGAGGGAAGCTGGGAAAGAGAGAATTCAAAATTTAGAAAAAAAATGTTAAAAAAGGTCACACCTTCCCAAAGGAAAAAAAATAGCTAAGGATTACAGGACCATTAACAATCCATTTAGATGGTCAATGCCCAATTGTTTTAATCTAAGAGGCACTTTTTAAAATAAAAAAAATATATATTTTTCCATTTTAATTTTTTACATTACCATGTTTTCCCCCAGTAATCCTCTCTCTTCTTTTCCTGTAGAACAATCTTCCATAAGAAATAATATTATGATAATTATTTTTTAAACATTTTTTGAAGTTGAGTTCCAAATTCTCACTTTTCCTCAACAACACTCCCACTGAGAAGGCAAACAATACAATATCAATTATGCATATGAAATAATACAAAACACATTTCCATATTAGTCATATTGTGACCCCCCCCAACCCAAAGGAAAAAAAAAAAACAAAGAGAGGAAATTATACTTTGATTTTCACTCAGAATAAATCAGTTCTGTCTCTGGAACTGGATAAAGTTTTTCATTTTGGGTTATTTGGAATTGTCTTGAATCATTGTCTTGATCAGAGTAGCCAAGTCTTTCAGAGTTAATCATTGTTATGATATTACTGTTACTGCGTATAATGGTCTCCTGGCAGTGCTTATTCATCTTCCCAGGTTTTCCTGAAATCATCCTGCTAGTCATTTCTTATACCATAATAGTATTTCATCATAGTCACATTCTAAAACTCATTCAGCCATTCTCCATTTAATGTATATTCCCCCAATTTCTAATTCTTTTACACACAAAAAAAATGCTGGTATAAATACTTGTGTGTGTGTATGCACGTGTACATAAATATATGTCTTTTAAAAATATTTTTGAAATGCGGGCATAGTAGTGGTATGGTTAGGTCAAAAGAAATATACACTTTTACAACCCTTTGTGCAATAGTTGTAAATCATTCTCCAGAATGATTGGATCAGTTCACAACTTCACCAACAATCTGTTACTTTATGTATTTGCCCACATCTCCTCCAGCATTTGTCATTTCTCAAATGTTTGAGGTGGTACTTCAGAGTTGATTAATTTGTATTTTTCTAATCATTAGTAGTATAGAGCATTTTTTAAATATGACTACAGATAGTTTTGATTTCTTCTTCTGACAACTTCCTGTTCATAGCTTTGACCACTTATTGGTTGGGTAATTTTTTTTTTTATAATTAGATTCAGTTCCATATATCTCTGAGAAGGATGCTTCTATAACAGAAACTTGCCATTAAAAAGTTTTGGTATTGTTTTATGGTCTACGGCACTTTTTAGTAAAATGTAGTTTTTCTGTTTATTGCTTCCCCTATCTTTTTTATTTCAGTGAAAGCATAATAGATTCTGCTCTAGCCCTTATTTTTACTTTCAGTATTTGTTTTTCCTTTTCAAGTGTATTTTTATGAATAATATATTGTTGAATTCTAATTTCTAATCCATTCTACTATCTGCTTCAACTAGGTTACCCCCATCTAATAACTTTTTCACTCTTACTCACCTATTAAAATTCTACCTGTCTTTCAAAATATAGTTCATGTTTCATATTTTTCTTGACAACTTTTCTGATGATTCTAGCTTATATATTTTATCTTCTTAACTTATTATGTTTATTACTTATTCCTTCTAGTTTTAAATAATCTTATGGTGTGCCCTATTTCATTTTTTTGTTTTATTTCACAATTTTCCCTAAAAGTATACAATTTTATTTTATACTTCCTTGATTTCTCATAAAATCTTTAGCTTCCATGTGCTCCATTCTAATTTTTCAGGAATTGTTTTCTGCATTGAGTTTTTGGACCTTCTTTTCCATTTGACCAATTATGCTTTTAAAGGTATTCTTCTCATTGGCTTTTTGGACCTCTATTGCTATTTGTGTTAGTCTATTTTTTAAGGTGTTATATTCTTCAGTTTTTGGGGGGTTCTCCCTTAGCAAGCTATTGACTTGTTTTTCATGATTTTCTTGCATCACTCTCATTTCTCTTCCCAATTTTTCCTGTACTTCTCTTACTTGATTTTCAAAATCTTTTTTGAGCTCTTCCATGGCATGTGACCAATTCATATTTTTGTTGGAAACTTTTGATGTATGATCTCTGACTTTGTTGTCTTCTTGTGGTTGCATGTTTTGATTATCACCAAAGTAAGATTCTATAGTCTGAGGCTTTCATTTTTTATTTATTTATTTTTTTAAGGCTATTTGTTCATCTTCCCAGTCAAATACTTGACACTATAATTCTTTGTCAAGGTAGGACTCCACTTCCAGTGGTGGCAGGTGTGGGTGTGGCTGTGCTGTCTCAGGCTTTTGGTGTTTTTTGCAGTTGTTTTCAGAGATACTTCTAGGGACCTACAAATTCTCAGCTCTTCCAAAGTGGTATGTTCAAAGGACAGGTGTTTACTCCTCTTCTGGACTGAGATTTCATCTGTGAGTGACCCAAGAATTCTCTTCTGCCTCGGAACTATGAGAAGCATTTCCTTTCCACCACTGCCACAAGCTCCACCACTTTAGCACTAAGTACTTTAATTGGTATGGCATTGATTAAGTCAATTAATTTCAGTAGAACTGTCATTTTGTTATATTGATTGGTCTATGAGCAATTACATTTTTTTGTTTACATTTCCTTAGATCTGACATTATTTGTATCAAAAGCATTTTGTAATTGTGTTCATATACCTCCTGGGTTTGTCTTAGAACATAAACTCTTAAGTATTCTATATTGAATAGAGTTATTTTAAGTTGATCCCTTTTCATGCTTTAATAAGTTCCTTAAGACTAGAGAGTATTTCTTTTTCATTTTTATATCTTTATAGACTAACACAATGTCTTCCACAGAGTGACTGCTTGATAAATGTTTT
>JAQQSU010004404.1:0-14087 GCA_028627135.1 Pseudochirops cupreus
TGCAAAAACAAAAGAAAAACAACAATAGTGGGGAAAAATGAAAAAAAAATGCCTCAATTTGCATTCACAGTTCATCAGTTTTCTCTTTGGCAGAAGATAACATTTTTCATCATGAGCCTTTGGAATTGTCATGGATCATTGTATTGATCAGAGTTAGCTTTATTATTCTAACAGAAGGCTATGAGGATGCATTTTCTTTTCTTTCCCCTTTCTATCAGTCACAGCATCTTATAGCAGATCTACTCTCCTACTAGGAAGTGTTACATCCATCAGGGAGCAAAGACACATATTAGGAGCAAAAAAAAAATAACTTCAAAGACTATGGCCTTTAGCAATAGAGAAGAGTGACCACTATGGATTAAAGAGAAAACTAGCCCTGGAAGTCTATAGTTGAGCTACAGAGAGGAAAAGACTCAGGGATTTAGATAAGCATCCCATCTCATACAGATGCTCTACCTGAGGGAAGCACACAATGACAGGAAAAAGATTATTAAGGTCCTATAGTACCTGAGGTATAAGTTTCCTTGGCCACCCATGCACTCTACATGCCTTAACGCCATTATATTGTAAATTGTACCAACTCTCTCCAATACGCTCTATATTTGAGAATGTGCTCACTTATTTTTCTGAATATCTTCTGTATATCTCTTCCATATCAGTCTGACTTTGGTTTCCTCCAATCCCCTATTTTGATGGCTATAGGGTTATAACTGCTTCTTTTATAAACTTTGTAACAAGCTTTTCAGAAAACAAAAACAACAAAGTTTGTTTTAGGCTGTGAAATATCTATCTGCTCATTTTCTCTCATGAAAACAATCAGCAATGAATCTTTGGATAGAAACTTGAAGTTTTGAACAAGTTATAAAATGACACATTTAAACTGGTTCCATTTAATTTTAGTTAGATTTAAATTGAAGCCTTAAATTGCAATTTGAACTTATTTGGCTGTAGTTACAAAGGTGGGGAACCTGTGAGCTCAAGGTCACATGTAACCCTCTACGTCCTCAAGTGCAGCCCTTTGACTAAATCCAAACTTCACAGAACAAATTCCCTTAATAAAAGGATTTGTTCTGTAAAACTTGGACTCAATCTAAAGGCCACTCAGAGACTTAGAGGCCACATGTTGCCTAGAGATCTCAGGTTCCCCATCTCTGAGTTAGGAAAAAATCAAGGAAAGACTTATTGTGGGAGTCTAGATCCTGAACCAATCCTATGCAAAGAAGAAAGGGTAAAAAATTCCTCTTAAAAACTGAAGTTGCCTCCACAGCTATGGAGTGGAATGTTTTCCTACAAAGCTTAGAAAGAGACAAAAGGGTGATGCTAGCAAGGCATCGGTGAAAGTCACAGGACTGCTGAGAGTGGAAACCAAATGAGCATGAAAAGCATAGGAAGCCCCTTTAGCAGGTCTTCAATGAATAAGATGGTAGGAACTGAGAAAACATTAAAGAGGAGCAAGTCATTTGAGAAACAAAATAGTATTTCTACTAATATTTTAGTTTCATGTAGTATTTTAGTTTTGAGATACTTTTATCTTTGCTATTTAATTTCATTCACACAGTAGCCCTATGAGATAAACAAGACAAGTATTTTTGTGTTTTACTGATGAGGAAACTTAGGCAGTTTAGTGTAATAGAAAGAGTATAGATACCTGGGTTTTAGTCTTATTTGTGTGTGTGTGTGTGTGTGTGTGTGTGTGTGTCTGTCTGTGTGTGTGTGTGTGTGTGAAAAGAACATTGCATTTGGAGTCAGAGGACTCAGATTCAAATCCCACCTCTGCCATTTATAGTACCTGTGCCACCTAGAACAAGTCATTAAATCTCCTTCTGAGCCCCAGTTTTCCCATATGTAAAATGAGGGAATTTGAACTGATGAGTGTAACGGCAAGAATAGAAGTAGTTCACACCTTGTTTCAGCTATTGAATTAACATCTTGTTTCAGTTCAAGTTTCTTTTGAGCCTTGTTTCAAATCTGTTAAGAAATAGAACATGAAAACCATACAACTTGTGAACCCTAGAACTTGTGAACTCCTAGGGAGGAGCTAATGACTATGTGGAGAGCCCCAGGCTATATAGATAGCAGAACTGAAAAGAGGACTCTTGTGGTGGCAGAGTCAAGAAGGGGAAAACTTGTGGTATCCCGCCACTCTGTTTGTCTGCTCTGTCTGTGTTGATGTTTGTTTGTGATACTTTGTACAGAAGCCCTGGGCCCTTACTGGAAGTCTTGAAAGAGGATTTTCTGGTTGTATGTTTACAGAAGTCCTGGAGGAGGGTTTTGGAGGTCCTGGGACTTTAATGATGATCTGTGCTGACCTCTTAGACCTTGTTTGTGGGTCTGTGTTGATTTCACAGTCAGAGAGTGAATTGATAATGTGCCAGCAATGTGTATGAATATTATTGTGGCTCTGTCAAACTTTGTCTTCCCAGAAACAGGAATTGTGAAGGACTTGAGATGGACTGGACACTATAAATTTCAATATGGAACAGGAACTGGATGAAGAACTGGAAAAGGAGAGGGACAAGGAACTGGGAGCTGCCTGCCTTTGAATCAGGTGACAGTTGGAGCTGAGACCATGAGAGAGCAACTATGGAAGCTGAGAGCCAGTCTTGAGTCAAGCTGAAAGAAGACTTTACTTGGATACTGTGTACTGACTGAGAAGATTATTATTTGCTATGACATAGTGGTAGAGAACTTTGACTTTTGCACTTTGTGATTGAATTAGGGATTTTGTGATTGACTAAATGAATGTACTTTGTTTAAAACTATGTGACTGCTTTGGTGAAAACTATGTGGCCATTTTAGTGATGTTGTTGAGTTGTGACATGGTGAATGCTGTATTTTGATTTTCTGTGATAAGTTGTAACATTGTGAATGCTGTATTTTGATTTTCTGTGGATGTTTTTCTCTGATTTGTTATTGAATAAATAGAGTTCACTATACTATGTAATCAGAACCTTGAAAGCTGTTCACAGCATCAGTCCTCTGGAAAGCTGCTTGTGCATGGCTTTAAAGTCTCTTGTAGCTCTAAATCTAAAACCTTTTTGTATGGCTTTCAAAGATAATCTAGTTTGACCCTCTAATTTTACAGATAAGAAAACCAAGGTCAAAAGAAGTTAAACAATTTGCTCAAGGTCAAAGAGTGACTTAATGGTAGACCTGGGTTCTGAAGTCAGATTCCAAGACATTAGCTGCAACTTTAGGCAAATCATTTATTCTTTCTGTACCTCAGTCACTAAAGTTGTAAAATGATGGATTAGGAACAGAGGGCAAATAAAATCTTTTCCAAGTTTATAATTCTTTTATTATCTTATTGGCTTAGGGAACTTAAAAATTTTTTTCTCAAAGTCATGAATTAGTGACAGGCAAAAAACTAAGACCAGAATTCAATTTAGCCTTAATTCAGAGCACATCCCAATATCTGGAGATACTCTTTGAACTCTCTAGTTGAGAGTGAATTCCAGGGCCATGACAAAATCTAGACCTGAGTCTTTATAGGGATCTTTCTACTATCCTCCAATAGCAGAGAACCCTTCATTTTTAGCCATCTACCTCCAATACCTAAGCCCCACTACTGGGAGAAGGGAGGTGAAAAAAAACAAACAATGTCTCTCCTTAAAGTTCATTAGCTTAGTTTTGTCCTTCATTTTGCCTATGATTTGTGACATTTTGGTACATTCTTAAATTGTTAGTAATAACTTAACCGAAGTTCTATTCTAGTACCTTGTTGTGGCATGATGATAATCCTGTGTTCTCAAAGACTATGCCAGGTTTTACCTAGTTGGACACATTTTGAATACCAAAACTTTGCCTCAATTTGCATTCAGACTCCATCATTTTTTTTCTCTGGAGATGGGTAGTATTTTTCACCATGAGTTCTTTGGAATTGTCTTAGATCACTGTATTGCTGAAAATAGCTTAGTCATTCACAGTTGATCATCATACAATATCATACTATTCATTTTGCATCAGTTCATGTAAGTCTTTCTAAGTTTTTTTCTGAAAGCATGCTACTCATTGTTTCTCATAACGCAATAGTATTCTCTCCAAATTCTTGATCAGATATCCTATCGTATCTGGTATTTGAAACTGTATCTTCAAACTCCAATTCCAGTGTTTTTTATTCTGTCATATCACTTCTTTCATCTAGTCTAATTCCTACCTGAAATATGACTTGCCTCTTCATCTTTTCCTGATAAATGGTTGTACTTGTGCAAAAGGATCTGAATTTAGAATCTGGGAAGCTTATTCAAATCTTGAGTGTGCCAGTGACAAAGAATATGACTTTTGGCCAGTCATTTAATTCCTTGGTCCTCAGTTTCTTCTGTAAAATGAGGGGCTTATACTACATGACCTCTAAGATCTCTACCAGTTCTAAATTTATAAATCTACAATCCTGTAAAGTCTTCTAATGATGGAGAACGCTCTTAACTCTTAAGAAGTTCTATTTTTGGACAGTTTTAACTGTTAGAATGTTCTTTCTTGTATTGATTTGAATTCTTCCTCCCTTTAACTTAATAAAAGACTAATGTCTGTACTGTCCTTTTAACAAAGGACAAAACTCTTTACATACTTTATTTGATTCACATTGACAACCCTGCGAGGTAGTTGCTATTGCTATTACTCCTATTTTAAGGGTGAGGAAATATTCAAGTTGTTTAAGTACCTTGCATGGTCACACTGAAGAATTTTATCCATTTCTTCCTGACTGTAAAAATCAGTCCTCTATCTACAAGGCTACATTACCCCTCAATTTCCATTCATTAGTCTGGGTTCTGCACTCTGGATCTAAGCATATCAAGTTGAATCCCAGGAACACTGCAGTTCTATCAAATACTTTTATCTCAGGTGATCTGGCTTCTGAACAGACATCTTGTCAGCATTTGATACAGACCCTGAAACCTCCCGTATTCCTTTCTTTTCTTTCACTGGCTGGCTAAGTTGTCAGTCAGTATCATGAATACTCACAGATGGCACAACATTCAATTATTTACAACAGTCTTACAAATGTAAAACATTTTCAATGGGCTTATACTCTATTGTGGACATCTTTTTATGCCCCTAAACTATTTCTGGGGCCTTGTTAACACAGTATTGCTGCATATAGCACTAGTCTCAATCAAATTCGACATTTTCTTCCCAATATATTATATTTCACTTGTTTTAAAGAGAAAGAAGTAATAATAAAGCAAAGACCATTTGAATATTATGACAAAATAAATAGAAGAAAATACCCTGGGAAGACAGAGCAAACTTTTGTTGTATGTAATACAGGAGTTTAAGCCCTGAATGACATTTATCTTCATTTGTGAGAAGCGGTCTAATAGTGTAAATTATCAAATCCCTCCTCACTCATGAAAAGAAATGTCATAAAAGACCCATGCCTTTATATATTCTTCCTATATTGTGTATTAATCCTCATGCTAGTGTAAAGCCAAGTGCTAGCAGCTTTTTAGAAGAAGGATACTGTGAACAGCTTTTAAGGTTCTGATTACACAGTATAGTGAACACTCTATTCCATAACAAATCAAAGCAAAACATTCACAGAAAATCAAAGTGCAGCATTCACAATATTACAACCTCTCACAGAAAATCACAATATAGTATTCACAACAGCTTATCATTAAAAAGGCCACATAGTTTTCACCAAAGTGGTCACAATATTTAGAACAAAGAACAATCATCTGGTATCCCTAAGGTGGTATGCCTCCTTACTCAGTCATTCAGTCATCTCAAAGTACAATAGCCAAGGAGAGGTCTTTTCTTCATCTTTACTTGAGGCAAGTTCTCAGCAATCTCTGTTCCTGGGGAGGAAGGCCACAACATACATCGCCATCAATTTACTCTCTGCTTGCAGAACAGTCTCAGGACCCCTGAAAACATCAGCAAGACCCTCTTCCAGGCTTTCTGTAAATGTACAAACAAGAAAATCCTATTTCAGAGCTTCTGAGCCAATAGCAAGATTCCAGGAACTCTGCAATAACAGCACTGTCCTTCACCAGCAGACAAATCTGGCAAAACAACATCAAAACAGACAGACAGAATATCAGCACCACAGCCATGCTTCCTCAGTCCTCCTGCAGTTTGGCTGGTGCTAGGAACAAGAAGAAATCTCAGCTTCCTCCCAGAATCAAAATCACTCTTCCCAAGTTTTCAAAATCAAAATCATTTTCTTCAGACAAGGTGGGGCTTTCCTCTTCAGCCTTCCTGGTGGCAGCAACTTCAGTCTCCATAATTCTTGTCTGAAGAAAATTCTGATTTGGCTCTCAGTCCAGCAGTAGCAACCCAGCCTCCAGATGCTGCTGAGAGAAAATCTCTCTTCTCCCCAGCAGAACAGATTCTGCAACTGGATTCTGGTCTCAAGAAATTCTGATCGTGCCTCTCTGGGACTTTTCTTATATACACACAGCATTACCTTCCTGTTTCAGCCAAACCCTTCCTGTTACATCAGCAACAGGAGACAGGAGTTCATACCTTCTGTTTCTTTCACAGAGGTTTGATTAGTTACTAAGGACTAAGTACCTGCTTACTTGCCAATACAAAAAGAGGTCTTCATATTCAAATTAATTACCATTATAGCTAGTAACTAAGTATTATATGCTAAATTTTCAGTGTTCATGCTTTAAAGGAAGTTAAATATGGATGCCAATTTCTTATGTCTTTGAAGCTTGAGATTTAAAAGATTAAAATATTGCACTTGATTACTAGCTTATGCCTGCAAAGTAGCATTACTGAAGGGATCTTCTCAGCCAGATGTTCATATTGAATTCTATGAGAGCAGCATTATGTGTTGGAAAGAATACTGCACAGGGAATCAGGAAATTTATGATTCTACTATGGGACCTTATTTCTCTGTGCTTTATTTTCCTTGTCTACAATTTAAAGAGGTCATACTTAAATAACAAACTAAAGAAGTTGTTCAATGGGTTTTATAGTGGATGGAGCTCTGGACTTGGTGTCAGAAAGACCTGAGTTTGAATCCTTTCTCAGACACTTAGCTTTGTGACCTTGGAAAAGTTACCTTCTTTGAGTCTCAGTTTACTGATATGTAAAATGAGGAGGTTAGACCAAATGACCTCTTGGATCCCTTTCATGGTTATGATCCTAAAGTTCTATGCTTCTGTAGGATAGTGGAGTAATGACATCATAATATCATACTGATCCCACCTGGCTATTATCATATCGTCTCAGAAATTAGTCATTTGAATAGTAGGATAAAGTCAAATAGTGCTAATCATGGCACTGACCACTGCTCTGATTTCTGAAGAGGACACTTAATACCATAAAGAAAACTTTTCATGGGTTTAGCTGCTTTCTTTCCTGAGGGGAATGGGAACTTAGGAGTGTGGATGGCTCAGGGTAAGTTCATCATCATTTCTAGGAAACAATTCAAATTATATGGCCTGTTGGCAATGAAGCAATAATATCACCATCTTCCGGCTCAAGCAGTACTCCCTTCATGAGACCTTTCTTGTCGCCCCTCCCTGATTAGTGCCTTGCCTTCCCTTCCATTTATCATTTATGTACTGATTTGTGCATGTATTCTCTCCCATGAGAATAAAAGCTTTTTGAGGGGAGAGGCTGTTTTTTAATTTTTCTTTGTGTTTAGCACAGGACCTGGCACATAATATGCATATTACACACACACACACACACACACACACACACACACACACATATGTACACACATATATGCACACCAGAAATGCAAAATGCTTGTTGATGGGTGAATTGATCTATGAATGACAACTTTTATTTAAAAATCATGTTGCAATTAGGTGACTTAAAAATCACAAAAATATGTGGGAGAACAGAAAGTCATATCAGAATTCAATTTTGGCTCAATTATTTTCCAATGCCATTGGTGGTAGTGTTAATTTATTTTCCGTTTTGTATACAATTATTCTTGGAAATGACTTGTCCTAATTTCCAAGGTTGTAGTGAAATATATTGTCCCAAAGATGTTCAATTTGCTTGAGCATAAGGGTCCTTTTTCATTTTTGCTTTTTGGGCATATTACAGATGGGGGAGATTCCTGTCCTACTCTATTATCTTCCAAAAAATTACGTTTTCAACCACTTGTGCCATAAGTCTACCTAGACAATACAAATGAAATGACAGCAAAAATGAGCATAATTTGATTTGTCTTATCAAAAGGAATTGTGGTGATATAGGGCTATTACATCTTCATCCAAGTACAGATTTGGCTACAGCAATATTTGTCAATGAGAGTGAACTTTGGAAAAAAATGGGCAGGAGATAAGGACTAACAAACATGGTGTTACAGAAATAGGGACTACAACTACTTTTCATTTCTGCCTGTGTCTTTCCAAAGTCTAGGACATTGCCTAGTACATTGTAGGTGGGTTTTTAAATACTTATTGAGGGGAATTCAATAGAATATGGATTTCTTTCTCAGTTTCAAAATAGCCTGCAAATTTCATTTGTATCAAAGAATACACATCACATATGCGTAGACCCAGATTGCAGTGCTATCAGTTAGTTTATTTCTTATGCATATTTTTTTTAGCAGAAATCCATGATGGCTCTAGAGATGACTCTAAATCTAAAAATGGTTCTAAATGTTTTGTTGGATCTTTCTGATAGCCTTAATATCCTGTGACAGTTCCTCTGGCTCAAAGTTACACAAATCGTAAATGTAACACTTTATGCACTTAGCATATACAAATACGCTTTCCACCCAATGATGCAAGCATATGCATTCCAGAAATAGAATGTTTGATCTGGATAGGACCCAAGAGATCATCCAGTCCTTTGTTTTGTAGATGAGGAAATAGGCCAAGAGAAATAAAGGGGCTTCTACATGACCACAAAGAATTAAGGCCTCCTGAATCTGAATCCAGTTGGCTCTTTCTGTGCTGCCAAATAGGGTGGGTCTGTGATTCATTGAGCATAGTTGGACCCCTGAATAATAAATCCTCCTCCAAAAGTGACCTCATATTAGGGAACGTTTAGTAGAATATAAGCTTTTGAGGGCAGGGACTTTAATGTTTTGTATTTGTTTTTCCCCAATACTTATCCAAGTACCTGAAAATTGTAGGCACCACCTAATTGGATTGCTGATATACCAGCTCAGCAATAGAATGGAGTTACCTATAAATCTGGGCTCCAGATCAGGGCTCAGGCAACCAGGTGGTACAGTGAATAGAGTTCTTGGCCCAGAGTTGGGAAATCTGAGGCCAGATCTGGCTCCAGACACTTATTTGCTGTGGGACTCTGGGTAAGCCACTTAAGCTCTGTCTTCTTCAGTTTCCTCAACTGTGAAATGAGGATAATAGTAGCACCTATATCCCAGGATTATTGAAACCATCAAGTAAGATATTTGTGAAACACTTAGAATAGGGCCTAGTACATAGTAAGTATTTAATAAATGCTTGCTTCCTTCCATTGTTATGACAAATGGCAAAGCTATTGGTTAGAAGATCATCAGCTACATGCAACTGAGCATGTTACGATCACTCTGACCATAGCTGATATCCCTAAGTACTTATTTTCATCTAACAGAAGGTGGTATTGGGAAATTCTTCCAGAGTAGGTGCTTACAGGTGCCCATTCAATGAACAATAAAGGCACCAGTCAATTAATAAGCATACATTTAATGTTTACTACGTTCCAGACATTTTTTAAACCCTTAGGATACTAATTAAAAAATAAGGTAATCTCTGTCCTTAAAGAGCTTGTAATCTAATAGGAAGACAAAAAACATATAGGAGAGTGGTGACATTAGACTGGAACTAAGTCCAGGCAGTCACAAGCCTTGTAAGTAGAGCCAAACGGCAATAGATTGCTACACTATGCCCAATAGTGATGCTATTGTTGATTCCAATATTGTTCTAGGAATAAGAACAAGAGGAAGAAAGTGCAAGATGGGGTTTAGGGTATATACAACAAGACAGAGGGAAATGCCTATACTGGTTAGGCCCTGATGTCCTGGCGGATAGGATACAAGATTTTTGCAGATAAGTAAATACAAGATACATCCAAAATAAGCACATAGTGTCGGAAGATGAGTGAGTCTGCGTGGACTAAAAAATCGAGTGAATCTGTAGGGGGCTATAGTGTTTTTGCTTTTCAAAATGAATTAATATGTAAGATATCATTTAATTCTTGTGATAACACAGTGAGTGATCAAGTGACTCATTTTTGATGAAGAAATAAAGATGCACAAAGTCATAAAATATTAGTACTGGAAAGGACCATAGAGATTGTCTAGTCAAGGAGTATGTTGGTAAATGTTTAACATTTAACAACTGCATAACATACTTTTAAAGTTAATCTGAATTATTAACATTTTCTCCATCACTTTCTGAAGTCTCAATAATCAGTCAACTAATAGCTCAAGCTCTGACTTGCAGCATTTGCAGATTTCCAAGATATAAATGAACACATTGAAAATTTAATAATTGGGTATTTGAGCCAGTTCAAGATGGCTCTAGCACACCCCTGGCCTTAGCCAATAGATAAAGAAACTGAGACTCCTAGAGATAAAATGATTTGACCAAACTCCAAGGATAGCAAATTTGGGAACAAGATCCAGGTGTTGCTTTCTGACTCCATTTATTTTCTGCTATCTTTTGCTGCCTTATCTTCCCATTATTGGTGGTAAAACCATAGTAAGGGTCTGGTCAGTGAGTGTATTGGTGGAACTCAAGATATTTTCCCTAGGAACACATTTTTGAAACTAGAGTCAATGAGAAAATATCACTCACTTATAAATCTGTATAATCTTCACAGTGAAAGTGATCTATCTATCTATCTATCTATCTATTGATTGACTTGATTTTAAAATATGTAGTGGAAGGAAATAAGGAAGGAAATATCTGCATTTCTTAAGTTCTGTATTTTGAAATTTATTTTCTTTATACAAAGAATTATACTTCATGGGGGTAATATAATACCTACTCTACAGGATTGTTGTGAGGGGGGAGAAAGATTTTGCAAAACTTAAAATGCTATACAAATATGAGTTATTATCTTTATATGAGTGAAGAGTCCCAAAGGGCAAGACTTTTCCATGACTAAAAGTTATAGAGAGGCAGATTTCTGCTTGATAAATAGAAAAAAAAATACTCCTAAAGACTAGAAGTATCCAAAAGTGTAATGAACTTCTTCAGTATGGAATGAGTTCAATATCATTAGAGTTCTTCAAGAGGAGGCTGAATGACTAGTCAGAGATGTTGCTATGGAATTTGCTATTCATGTACTAGTTGGACTAAATGGCCCCTGAAGTCCTTTCCAACTCTGAGAGTTCATGTGTCTGTGAGATAGTTGGTTTAGTGTCTGATATTAAGCCACATCCATTTAATCCGCTTGCCAGCAGTATCCATTTTAAGAAATAAAAATTGCTAAAGAAAGGCAAGGGATAATACTAAGTCTAGTCAGGGTTAGGAGCTAGGGAGCCCAGTATTAATCATATTACAATCAACATTACTGAGTAGACTTTGTTTCTGTGATTTGTTCTTTGACCCATCCATTCTTTAGGATTAGACAATTTAATTTCCAATTAATTTTAATCTGTGTCTCCATTGCTCTTTATGAATGCAATTTTATTGCATTGTGATCTTAAAAGGATAATTTAATATTTCTGCTTTTTTGCCTCTGGTTGTGAGATTTAATGCCCTAATTTTTGGTCAATTTTCATGAAGGTAAGAGAAAGGCATGTTACTTTCAGTTCTCATTTAATTTCCTCTAAAAGTCTATCATATCTAACTTTTCTAAAATTCTATTCATCTCCTTAACTTCTTTCTTATTTTTTTTAATGGTTAGATTTATCTAGCTCTGAGAAGAGAATGTTGAGGACCCCCGCCAGTATTGTTTTACTGTCTATTTTCTCATGTAATTCATCTAACTTCTTTAAAAATGTGGATGTTATGACTTTTGCTACATATATTATTATTTCATTATCTATGGTGTCATTTTAGCAAGATGTTATTTCCCTTCTTATCTCTTTTAATCAGGTATATTTTTGCTTTTCCTTTGTATGAGTTCATGATTGTTACCCCTGCCTTTTTTTTTTTTACTTCAACTGAAGCATAATAGATTTTGCTCCAACTTCTTGTTTTAGCTCAATGTGTATCTCTCTATTTCAAGTGTGTTTCTTGTAAGAAAAAATATTTGGTTTCTAATGAATTCTGCTGTCCACTTCCATTTTATGGATGAATTAATGTCATTCATATTCCCCATTACTATTATTAGCTGCGCATTCCCCTCTATCTTATTTTCTGCTGTTTATCCTTCTCTCTATTTATTCTGTCCTTTGTCTAAAGTATGTATTGTTTCTGACCGCTGCCTTCCTTTTTCTGCCCTCTCCTTCATATTGCCCCATTTCTCCTATTCCCTCCCCTATTGAGTAAGATAGATTTCTATACTCAATTAAGTTTCTTTACATATGTAGTTTCCCAACTTGAACCAATTTAGATTAGAGTGAGAATTAAGCATTGTTCTTCCCTCTAACATTTCCACTTCCATTGTAAAAGCTGTTGTGTACCTCTTTTGTGTGAAATAATTTCCCCCATTCTTCCTCTCCCTTCCCCATTCTCCTAGTGCATCCCTTTTTTTTCCTGATCCATTTTTAAATATCATCCCAGAACAATAGACTCACTTTCATGCCTTCTGTCTATGTAGAGCCCTTCTAACTGCCCAAATATTGATAAAATTCTTAGAAGTTATATGTATCATCTTCCCACATAGGAATGTAAACAGTTGAACCTCTTTGAATCTGTTATGATTTTTCTCTCATATTTACTTTTTTAATACATCTCTTGAGTCTTATGTTTGAAAGTCACATTTTCCATTTGGTTCTGGTCTTTTCATCAAGAATGCTTGAAAATCCTCTGTTTCATTAAATATCTATTATCCCTGCATGATTATGCTTAGTTTTGCTGGGTAGATTATTCTTGGTTAATAATCCTAGCTATTTTGCCAAATGAAATATCATATTCTAAGCCTTCCACTTTAATGTGGTGTAATGGTAATGGTGATTTGAAGATCTTCCCTCTCCCTTAATAAGCGTGAGGGAAGGTGAAGATCTCCCCTGCTTTGAAAATCTTCCCTGCCCCCTAATAGGCTAAATGTAACCGTGCTTTGAGCTTTAATTTAAAACAGGACCCCAACTGGTGAATGTGTTCATTGTTCTTCCCTGTGGACATTAACGGGTTTGATATTTAGTTGTAACTTAAATATCCACTATAGCCATACAAGCTATGGATGAAGGTATAATATGATAACCATTTATTAATTTGTCTGACAGTCTATAGTATATGTTGGTCAAATAGTTTAATTCAGCTAACTATACACTAGAAAGAATTAATATACTGTAACAAATAGAGTGCTAGATTTGGAGTCAGAGGACGAGCTCTAAAATCTTGGCTCTTTTACTTATCACCTGACTGACACTGGACAGTTCACTCAATCTGTCTGGAGCTCAGTTTCCTAATCTGCAGAATAAGGATGTTATCTAGCTATCTCTCTCGAATCTCGGTCCTGAATCATTAATTATCTATTGGACATTTCCAGGTGGAGGTCCTATGGGCATTTTTAACTCAACATGTACAACACAGCTATTCATAGCCTATAATTTAACCTCTATTCTTCCCTCTCCCTCACCACTCTCCATATTGATTTATAACTGTCAAGTCTTGTTGATATTACCACTACAGTGTCTCATAACATCTTCCTCCTCTTAATTAATATAATGACCACTTTGATCCCATCACCTGTTACTTGGATTATTGCAATAGCCTTTTAATAATTCTCTCTGCCTCTAGTCTCTCCTGTCTCCAATCTATCCTTCATAGAACTTCCAAATTGATATTCCTAAAGCATTGAGTGGATAGTGCCACTACTCTTCTAAAATAATTCCAGCAATTCAATTAATCAAATCATCAGCAAATATCTTAAGTCACAGGAGATAAAAGGAGAAAAATGAAACAGTTCCTATTCTCAAGAATTTCTACTCTCATTCTTTTGGAGTAAGCAACTGTAATAGTAATCTGTTTAGCAGGATACTTAGCACTTAGTACTAAGTGCTAAGTGTGGAAGGGGCAAACCCTGTCCCACTGTTGAGAAGGCAT